>JAABOM020105364.1:0-25431 GCA_011800125.2 Solanum clarkiae
ACGGCGGGTCGGTTTGCCCATGGGCCGGCTTGCTTAGTTTGGAGACATAAGGAGCTGGGCTTGGGATGGCATCATGATATGTGGGTGCTGAGCCTCGTTCGCCCCGGCTCACTTGAGCGCTTGGCCTCACTCGCCTCGGCTCAATAAATGGGAATGATGACCTTTATGCATTACGATACATGAACACTTGGCACTGTTGCCCTGGTTCACCTATCTTATGACGTGAGTGCTTGGCCTCGTTCACCTCGGCTCATCTATGCAGGGGTTTGTTGGGACTTGTGTTGGGGATTTCGAAGAATGGAAACTTCTGGTGTTAGGCTGTGGTTTGGCGCGCGTTTGGAGGTCGCCATCATTCCCGTCCGATATGCACTATTTCGATGTTTTAACAAAGAATTATTTTGATATTTGTTTACAGGTTTGACTCATGCATTTTATTTGGACTATTACTTTCACTTACATTTAGTACTTTCTGCCTTACATACTTGGTACGTATTTCGTACTGACCCCCTTCCTTCGGGGGGGCTGCGTTCATGCCTGCAGGTACCGACGTACAGGGTAGAGAGACGTCTTCTTAGGATCTCCACCTATCGTTGAAGTGCTCCATTTGCCTCGGGAGCATTTTGTTGGTATATGCATGTTCCTTATTTTCTATACTTGGTCTCTTTGTATATTCGAGGGTATGACGGGGCCCTGTCCCGTCTTATGATTCTGTTTGTATGTATAGAGGTCTGTGGATACATGTGGATATGGGATATTTCGTGCGGTATGATTACATATGTATGATACAGTTGTTGGGCGGTTCTACCGCAGCGGTGACCTTGTCGGCCCGCTTATGTGTATATATATATATATGGTGATGTATTGTATGCTGGGTTGCTGTATGCAGGTGGCTAGTCAGTAAAACAGGGGAAACTCTGCTGAAATTTCTGTAGATTTTTTTGGCTAGTAGGGTTAGATGTTAGAATCTGGAGTTGTCTGGGTGCCCAATCGGCACTAGTCACGGCCCCTAGGTCGGGTCCTGACAGAAGTACTTTGGAACAAAACCGTGCGGGCCCATGGGGCCAAAGTGGACAATATGTTCATGTGTGGGGCCGGTCGTGACAATCCAAAGGTGATGGTGATACCTGAGGTGGTGCAGAAGGACTCCATCACCCACTCGTCACCGGACTCTGACTCGGACTTCACTCCGGAAGGAGTCATCCGAATGGAACTGTTATCTTTGTTGGCTTTCTCTTTAAATTGGGGAGAGCAAACAATGATAGCCTTGGTCTGGGCCTACCCACGTCTGGAAGCAGCCCATGTATGTGGTCGCTTAGCATCCGGGTCAGGCTGGACACTGAGCTCCTCAAGTGATCAACTAGTCATGGAGGTGCCTTGATCCTCCGAGGGCTCATCTCGTAGTCTCTGCTACAAGACCTTAATCTCCTCTCATCTTGCCTTTGGGACCATAATACCTAAAACACACATATTTAGCAAACATGGTTAGCCCCATAAGTCAAAGAATGAAAAGCAAAAACATTTTAGACATGGTTACAAACAGGTCTACAAAGGCACTTCTACGGTAAAATCTATGAGGTGTAGAAGGCCCTCATAGAAACAGAGTGCATAAATTTTGACCACTGGAATTGCATCTACGAGGCCATGTACGACTCATAGAATATTTTATGAATCGTAGACTGAGTTGTAGATATAATCTAGTGGTTGAATTTTTATAGGAAGAGATCTAGGGGACCTATCTATGAGTCATAGAAGAATCTACGGCCCATAGAAGGTCTTGTTTGATAGAGTCTGAGAAACTTCAAGTTTCTGAATTTTCATTCGAGGGGCAACTATATCTCGTGATATATTCCATGGGCTGTAAAAGACCCTCGTAGAGTGAAAAACATAGAAATTTGATTTTCTAAGTGTATCAAAATGGATCCCACATGACACTTTTAACAATTTAATCAGTATCACTTGCAATGCATTATGAACCCCACATGATTTCCACAAATACCCAACACACCACACGTAATGTTCATATACGAACCAATCAAATCTTAACTTACATGTTTCCGAAGCAAACTGGTCACATTTGAATGTATAAACTTCACATCACACCTATGTAATCACGTATCAATTTTCAAGCAATATAGGTTATTCAATTCAAATGACATATGATGACAAGGTTTTCATATGCTATCATTCAAACACATCAACATGGATATACACACAATTTTTTGGCTTTTAACATAATTCAAGGATTGGCAACAAATTAGTCATGCTTAAATTCTAAGAACAAACAATGGAAAACATGGATTTATATCCATAGCTATCAGATTACCATGCCCATCAATTAATTTCAACTTAATCACAACAAGTATGGTATTTAAAAAGATTTTAGGGCCAAGAACCTATAGAATTAAGTGAAAAAGATGCTAAAAATTGAAGAAGGATCCAAGGAAGGTGTACCCTAGGCTGCCAGAGGTTGCCAAAAAAGGTTGTTAGAGAATGGGGTGGTGGTCGGAACTTGCTCAGGTACCGGGGTTCAGGTATTAGGTAAAGTTTGTGAAGAACAGGGGCCAAAATTATTTGACCCCCCTATTTATAGGTTGACCAGGTCGGCCAAAATTAATAGTCCCAGGCTCTATGAAACACCAATTACGATCGTAGAAGATTTTACGGCCCGTAGATCTCAATTTCATGGATTGCCCAAAACCTAGTTTTGGGACTTGGGTTTCACGGACCAGTCCACGATACATATAGTTAAATATGAGTTGTAGAGTTTGTCGTAGAAACCTCCAACACTGGGTCAAAAGTGGAAAAACTTACCTGGGGTCCACGAGCCCTATTCATGGCCCATAATTTTATCTACTGACTATAAAGTTGGCTCATGGACTAGAGTGCACAAAGTTTTTCTTACTGCAAGTGTTCTACGAGTCAGTGTATGAGTCATAGATTTACATACGACCCATAAAACCAGTTGTAGAAACACTTCTTGATGCCTTTTCAGCCAAAAATGGTTGACTTGGTCATGTACTTGCACATTCTTCATAGAACACACTGTTACGCTATATGCAATCAGTCTAATGTCCATAAATTACAACTAAAACAATAAAAATTTAAACTACCTACAAGTCCAAAAGCTAAAAACAAAAGAAAATTACAACTATTACATCAAATATCTTGGGTTGCGTCCCAAGTAGCACCTGATTTATTATCGCATCATGACTTGGACAACTTGGTTACTCAAACTTCACCAAGTGCCCAAACATCTATCTTCAAGTCATTTGGACTCTTCATTGACTGACAGATGTTGAAGCCACCTTCTTCGTCATTCAACTTGAGTTGGCTAGCCTCCATATTCACTAGTGCTCAACTATGGCTAGGAAGGGCCTTCTCAAGATGATTGGTACTTCAAGATAAACTTCGCAATCAAGGATCACAAAGTCTACAGGGAACATGAACTTCTCTACTTTAACAAAGACATCATAGAGTATCCCAATAGGTTTCTTCACTGTGCGGTCAACCATCAACAATCGCATGCTCCTCAGAGTAGGGGCTCTCAATCCTTGCCTCTTGAAGACTGCAAGGGGCATCTAATTTATGTTGTCACCGAGATCACAAAATGCCTTTGAGAACTCTATATCTCTGATAGTACAGGGTATGGTATATGCATCAGGATCTTCTCACTTCTGCACCAAGGACCTTGTAGAAATTGCACTATAATGTTAAAGCTCTTAGGAGTGTTCCTGACTCACAGTCTGCTTCTTTGTGACCAAGTCCTTCATGAACTTCACATACCCTAGCATCTTATTCAATGCCTCAATGAGAGGGATATTGTTAGAGAGTTTTTTCAACATGGAGAGAAAGTGCTTAAATTTACCTTCTTCTTCCTTCTTTTTGGTTCTTTAGGGGGAGGGAGGAGGAGGTTTAGGAATGGGCTTCAACTTCTATGGCATCTTTGCAGCATCACTCACCCTATCCTTGGCACAATCATCTTCGGTCTTTGCATCTTTTACCTCAATTATCTCCTCTGGAACAACATCATCATCAACCGGCATATGAGGATTAATGGTCTACTTACCACCACAAGAGTCACCGCCATACACTACGCCTCATCCTTCAGATTCTAAATTGTATTATTGGGCTGTGCACCTCCCTCTCATTGGCTGAGTTGAGTTGATATTTGACCAAACTATTGCTCCAGCTATTTGATAGAAACAATATTAGACTCAAACTTCTTATTAATGCTGGAGATGTCAGACTTCAGCCCCCCTCAATGTCTCATTCTATGTGTCAACCTTCTTCAACAGTCGATCAAACATCTCCTCATATATAGAACTACCAAAACCTGTATCATGATTATGTGGTGGCATATAAGGACAATTCCTGCAACCATCTCTCCGACCCCAATCAGCTTTTCTATCTTGGCCCCTATTTCTATCATAGTAACCTCCATTATTGTTGTCTTTAAAGGAACTATCCCTATTATATTCCAACCTTGGTTTTCTTAATCTTGGCAGTAATAGTCCTAATTATACCATTAGCCGTTTATCTGAAAACCCCCCGATAGATCAGTAATAAAGCAAGTGTCCTCCTCATAGTAAGGCTCCTCGTACATGGGTGCTTGTGAAGGCTGATGAGGAACTGCATTGACTCATTCGTAATTCTTCTTCATTCGTAACTCCACATACGTATTGATCTGGGCAAGCTCTTGCATCATCTTCTCATTTATTTTACCTTGCCCTGAACTAGTACTGACTACACACGAGCTCTTGGTAGAGGACCTATCTCTCGGCCCCCATGCACAGTTTGTCTTAACCATGTTTTCTAGATTCTCAGTAACCCTTGTAAATGGTTGGTCTAAAAATGTGATACCCATGATGATATCAGCACATGCTTGGCTATTATCATCTAGGGTATGATAGAAGATCTCCATCAAGGCGTTATCATCTATCTTGTGGTCAGGGACACTTCTCAGACACTTTGTGAACCTCTCCTATATGGTACAAATTGATTTGATATTTTAACTTGAGCTTCTTCGATCTCGGGAAGAACCTCTCCGAAAAGGCCTTCTTAAACTCAGGCCAACTGATGATTGAACTCTATGGAATCTCAGATAGCCATAATGTTGCATTGTCTGTTAGAGACAACAGGAAGACATGAAGCCTAACAGCATCCCTAGATAGATTCTGAGTTCCCATAACACTCTTACTCATAAACACAATGTTGTGTAGATGGTTATGCGGATCCTCTAATGGTAGGATCATGAATAACCCACGATTCTACAGCACCTGAAGCAACCCACTTAAAACAATGAACTTTATATCATCCAATAGTAGCAGTAACCTAATAACTCCAGTAACATCCATAGCCATAGGATTTACCCAATATTGATTCCACTGATAAGATTCGGCATTGAAGTCCTGTGGATGTGGATCAATCTCCTCAAGAGGAGATAGGTTATTGTCATTCTCATTTTGATTATGGTTCTAATTTAGAACTATATTAACTGTGTCGTTTGCATTGTCTTGGGCAATCCTTCTCAATATTCTCTGGATCTCTGGGTCAAATGGAGTCAAGGAAATACCTCAATATTGCATGTTGTGTATACACTACACCTGCACACTGAAACAAAACAAAAACAACAAAAATGTAAAATGAGGGAAATAAGGATTAATTCTCGAACTATTCAAATTAAACAAGTCTAGTCGCATTCCATGGTAACGATACCAAAATCTTAATCTGACACAAGCTACACCTCATTTTTAAAGGCTAAAGCAGGCATTATCAAGATATATAACCTAACTGAGGTTAGGGTCGATCCCACAGGGAATAGGGCAGCCTTAGAAAAATTTTGAGCAGTTCGGGTGGATTACCTACTTATCTCCCCAAAGCGGGGTTGGGTTTTGTAAAAACTATGGAAAGTTATCCTAAACTAACACAAGTGTGAAATTAGTACGAAGAGTAACTAGGGTATCGTGTTCTCCATGATTCCATAACTTAGTATCATTATATATTCTAATTCTTTTCTAGTGTAGCATACAGAACGGTAAGTTAAATTTACCAAACCATTTGATCCAGGCAAGAAGCAAATTTCACTATGTGATTTGATTCATCCCTGTAGTGTGATATTACTAACCCTTACCTATTTTTTCAGTACAATCTCCCCTTAATCCAGTTTGGTTGATTAGATGAGAAATATCAGTCGAATCATGTTTATTAATCTCTTTTTCTATTCATTACTTCCTTGATCTAGTCTGAAATACTAGGCAAGTTCTAACGTTGACCACTGATGTGCTATCACAATACAACACTTTTAATGCTTAGTACTTGGAATTTTGTGTGTTCTTAATGCGATGTTAGTAGGTTTGATGTGTTTTTATGTTTGTTTTGTAGTATTTCATGGTTGGTACTATTTTTTGGGCAAAGTGTTCAGAAGTTGCTGAAAGTAAAGTTCCACGAGACCCTTTATGAGCTGTACAGTATTCTACAAGCTATAAAGCTGGTTTTGTGTATGATTCCTATAAAGGGTGTATTTCTAAAGTTGAGTCTACAAACATGCAGATGAACCGTAGAAGACTTTATGGGTAATAGACTTAGTGTCATGCCCTGAGGATCAGAAGGTGGGGACTTGCAAAAAATCCATCAGCAAAAACCCCTATAGGCTGTACAATCTTATACAATCCGTAGAGGGATGTCATAGAAAAAAGTCCCTAAATTGAAGAAGCAATCCACGAAAGCCCACTTACGGGTCGTAAATTGTTACACGGCACGTAGAGACCCTCGTAGAGCCTGCCGACCCAGTTATCATTTTTCATTATTGTTTTGTATTTTAAACACTATAAATAGGTTTTTTAGGTTATTTTTTATGGGGGGACAAAGAGGGAACAGTAGAGGAACATGATAGAGCTTGAAAAATACTTGTAAAACGTTTTATCATCTTTTTATTTCAATCTTGTGATTCTCATTTAAGAGTTTGGATTTCTTGTGCATAATTATTTGTGTAAGTGCTCAACTATGTTATTCAAATTCATAAGTCTTGCATTCAAACTGATAATGATTAGTTAAATCCACAACTAGGGTTGTGGCAACCATGAAGAAATAATAAGGTAAAACTGGATAATTCGTAATTTTTTGAAAAATGTTCATGCATGTATTAATTAATTCTCTTCATATTGAATGCTTTATAATGGTGGTCAACATTAAAACCTGTTTAGTGTTACTGACTAGATCGAGGTAGTAATAAATGGGAAAAGAGATTAATTAACAGGATACCATTGATGTTTCTCGTCAAATCAATTAAACTGGGCCAAGGGGAGGTTGTACTAGGACAATAGGTAAGGGTTAGTAATGTCACACTGCAGGGATGGACCAAATCATGTAGTGAAATTCGCCTCTCACCTGGGCCAAAGGGTTTGGTGAACTTAACTTAACGTTCTGCACGCTACACACTGGAAAAGAATTCAACTATTTAGTAATATTGAGTTAGGGAATAATAGGGAACACAATACCTTAGTTACTCTTCATACTGGTTTAATACTTGTCTTAGTTTAGGATTACTTCTTATGATTGCCTTTTGGGGAGATAAGTTGGTTAATCAACTCGAATTACTATTAAATTCTTCTAAGTCTAACATATTCCCTGTGGGTTCAATCCTAACCTTGGTTAGATTATGTATCTTGACAACGACCGCTTTAGCCTCAAAAAAGAGGTGTAGCTTGGGGCGACGCTTTGCCGGGAAATACGACTAGACTTGTCCAGTTCAAGTAATTTGGGAATTAATCCTTATTCCCCTCATTTTATATGTTTTGTTGTTTTTGTTTTCTTTTAGGATACAAGTGTAGTGTATTTCAAATATGCAAAGTCGAGGGATACCCTTGACTTCATTTGACCTAGAGATATAGAGAAAACTAAGAAGGATGGCCCAAGATAGTACAAACAATGCGGCAAATACGGCTGTGAACGGGAACGAGAATGAGAATGGGAATAATGAAATTCGACCTGCTCTTAAGGATATTGCTCAACAACTATAGGATTTCAATGTTGAAGCTTATTAGTGGAACCAATATCGGCTAAATCCTATGGTTGTGGAGGTTACTGGAACTATTGTGTTACCACCACTACCGGCTGACACAAAGTTTGTAGTTTTGAGTGGATTGCTTCAGATGCTGCAAAATCGTGGATTTTTCGCGGGCCTACCATTAGTGGATCTGCATAGTTATCTACACAACATTGCATTTGTCTACAAGAGTGTAATGGGAACACAAAATCTATTTATGGATGATATGGGACTTTAAGTTTTCTCATTAGCTCTGATAGGCAATGTAGTGCTAGGCTATCTAAGCTCTCACAGAGTTCGATCACCAGTTGGACTGAGTTGTAGAAGGCCTTTTTGGAGAGGTACTTCTCAAGATCGAAGAAGATCAAGTTGAAAGATCAAATCAACAACTTTGATCAACTTTCTGGTAACTCGACCAGTACTACATAGGAGTGTTTCACAAAATGCTTGAGGAGTGTCCCTGACCACAAAATTGTTGGTAATACCTAGGCAGAGATCTTCTACTGTGCCATGGATGCAAATACCCAGGCATATGCTGATATCATTATGGAGGGCATGTTCTTAGAGCAACCATTCGCAGAGATCGTCGAGTAGCTAGACATGGCAGCTAAGTTGAATTGCATATGGGATCCTAGGAATAGGCCTTCTGGCCTACTCTCAGGTGTTGTCAACATAAATTTGGAGCAAGCGAGCAGAGATGAGAAAATCATGCAAAAACTTGCTCGAAATGGTACCGCCATGGAGGTGCTAATAATACAAACACAGGAACTAGTCAATTCTAGAAACAACCATAGAGGCTATCACGACTGGCAAAGGGGATAGTAAAGATATGCAGAATGGGATCGCAAAGATGGCTACAAGAATGGTTGTCATGTGACACCATAAAATCGCGACACCAGTGCCAGTAATCCCAAGGTTAAGGAGATGTTTTACCAACTATTGAAGAAGGCTGACACACAGGATGAGACCTTGCAAGGAATTGAGTCTAACATTTCTAGCGTAAATCAAAAGATTGAATCTCATTCTATTATTAAACAGCTAGAACATTAGTTGGTTCAAGTATCAACTCAACTTAGTCAATGTCTGAAAGGCACATCACCCAGCAACATTGTACAAAACCATAAGAATATCGAGCAGTGTAAGATAGCCATTACTCATGGTGATGAGAGAATCACTGATCTTTCTATGATGGTTAATGAAGAAGCATGGTCCCTTGATAAAGTTTTAGTACTCAAGTTGTCTATGTCGTGCCATGATAATAAATCAAGCACTGCTTAGAGGCAACCCAAGGTAGACACCAGTGCTTAGGAACCTAGGTATGTTCTTTTTGACCTGATATTTCATTCTGCATCTTTGGTGTGCATTAGGGATAATATACCTCTTTTTTGATGGGGTGTGGGTAGTTATAGGCCTCAGTGAAGTCTGAGCAGCCCTAGCCTATAACTATCCCAAATTTTGAATCCTTAGTGCTTTTTTGCCTGTGTTCTTTTTACCCATGGATATTTAATTTATGTTTAACCGGCATGTTTAGGATGTGTAGGTAGTATTGGTACTATATAGTTCTAAGATCTATGGCATATATGTGTTAAATGTGTTTTTGTGCTTTTTTATGAAAAATAATACCCACCAAATTTTTGAGTAGTAAGTCTAGATAGCAATCATGCATGTTTAATTTTATTGACAGTGCTTGTTCTGTCAAGTGAGGATAAAATTGAGATAAAATGTATGATTTGAGAGTCTGTGTTGATAGTGTAATCAGTGCCATGTGAGTGTGTGTCACAACCCAAGCCTAGGGCCTAGATGTGACATGGAGAATGAGAAGTCCAAAGACATCCTAAACAAGCCTCTTAGCATATCGTGTACACATCCTTGGTTGCATAAATGAAAATAAACATCAACAAGAGTCAAGTATAAAAAGGGAAGTGGGGCTAAGAGAAGTCTTTCATAAACATAGAAATATAAGGAGAGCCATGCTTATAAGTATATACAAACTTAGTATCCAACCACTCCTCTACTTTAGAATGGAGCGGGAGCCAAGACACTTCCCGGACTCACCCTCTTGATAACAAGTGCTCAACATAAAAGAAGTCTCAATATAGCATGAGTGAAAAGTAGATATTGTCCTCGGAGTTGAGGACTCACCAAAAGCTTTCTTCAAATGAACCGAACTAACCACCTGGAGGAGGATAATTAATAGGAGCTCTGGTTCACACTTTTTATATTTAGAAAACAACCTCTCATCCCTCAATATTTGCAACACCACCCTCAAGTGAATCAGATGTTGTTCCTCATCTAGGAATAAATTAATATATCATCAATAAAGATCACCACAAACATATCAAGGTAGGGTTTCAAGAACCTATTTATGAGATCCAAAAATATAACAGCTGTATTAGTCATGCCAAAAGACATTACCACAAATTCAAAAAGCCCATACCTAGTCCAAAAATTCATCTTGGGAATATCACACTCGCTCACCTTCACTTGGTGATATCCGTACAAAAGATCAATCTTAGAAAAGTGACTAGCCCCTTGTAGATGACCAAAAAAGTCAACAATCCTAGGTAGAGGGAACTTGGTCTATATGGTAACCCTATCAAGTTGCTGGCAATCAATGCACATTCTAAGGGAGCCATCCTTTTTCTTTACAAAGAACACTGGTGCACACCAAGGTGACTTGCTAGCCTTATCAAACACTTCTCAAACAAATCCCTCAATTGATCCTTGAACTCCATCACGGCCATACAGTAAAGGGGAATGGTAATGGGTTGTGTATTAGTAAGGAGTCTATACTAAGTCAATTTCCTATTCAGAAGGAACACCAAGAAGATCTTCGGGAAAGACATCAACAAACTCATTGACCACTGAAACCAACCAATAGGAAGGACTTTAGACTCAACAGCCTAACCCTTACAAGATGGTAAATGAAACACTTAGTAATAAACTTTTGGGCTTTAAGACGAGAAATGAATCTACTCTTGACCACCACATTTTGACTTTCCCACTTAAGAATGGGCTCATTAGGGAATTGGAACCTAACCTTGCAAGTTCTACAATCAATGGAAGTATGATATGCGTGTAACCAATCCATACCAAGAATAATATCAAAATCCACCATGTCAAGTTCAATAAAATCACAAGGCAAGAAGTTATGCAATACGGACACGGGAAAATCTCTATAGACTCTTTTAGCAACAATGGATGGACTCACCTATGGGGGTAGACACTTCATAAGGTTCACACAACAATTCGGGACACACATGAAGCTTATTGGCAATAAAAGGAGTAATGAAATAAAGAGTAACGCCTAGATCTATCAAAGCATACACATTACAATCATAAACCTTTAACATAATGGTAACAACATCGGGCAATTCATCCACTCCTTGCCTTCCTTGGAGAGCATAGAACCTATTTTGCCTTAGAGCACCCCCTTGGCCTCCCTTTGCCCTTTGACCCACATTAGCACCTTAGGTTTGAGGACGACCATCGTTACCCTTGTTTTGAGCATAAGGACAATCAATTCCCTTGTGATCCATCTCACCACACCCAAAGCAAGCATAAGAATTTTTTTAACATGGACCACCATGGTTTCTCCCAGACTTTTGGCACTTAGGATGGGTCATCCCACCATTTCCACCTTGGAATCTTGGGTTAGACGCCCTATCATTTGCAAAACTCTTTTTAGGAGCATTGGAGGACCCTTGGCCTTGGAACTTGCGGCTTTGATGAAACCAGCCACCCTTAGAACCTTGGAAACCACCCTCAAATTGAGTCCTCTTGAACTATCCACTTCTTCTCTTCCTAAACTTCTCCCCCTCAAGTTGTTTGACATATGTAATGAGCTGAGAAAATTCCATATCACTCACTAGCATAGCGATATGACACTCTTCATTCACCAAGTTGGACACTCTTGACACAAACTTGTTCATCCTTGATCTTGGATCGGCTACAAAAAGAGGAGCATACTTGGAAAGCTTGTTGAATTTGAGGGTATACTCCCTCACACTCATGGAACCTTGCTTAACATTCATGAACTCTATCATTTTGGCCTCTCTCAACTCAATAGGGCAGAACCAGTTGAGGAAGGCGTCTTTGAACTCCTCCCAATGAATTGCATCATCATTTCTCCTCTCCAATTTCCATTAAGCAAATCAAATTTGGGCCACACCTTTGAGTTGGTAGGCCGCTGATTCTGCCTTCTCCTCCAAAAAACCCCCATGATAGATAGAACCATATACACCTGATCGATGAACTCTTGGGGATCTTCCTCCACCTTGGACCCATGAAACTTCGGAGGGTTCATTCTTATGAAATCCCTCACACTTGAGGCCAGAGTAGGAGCATGAGGAGCTTGAGCCCCTTAGTTCATTTGGTTGGTCATAGCATGGGCCAATATTGTGATGGCATTTCGGAACTCATCTTGGGCTACCCCTCCATCTTGAGGAGCTTGAGGAGCGGGAGGGGCCGGTTTCTCCTCGAGTATACGAGCTCTCCTTAGTCTTCCTCTTAGTAGCGGCATGATCTAGAAGAGAAAAGAGCATTTGTTAGGGGGAAAGTCTTATCTTTACATCTAAAGCATGATATAGATCATGAAGAAGTGAAACATATCCTAAAACACCTCAAAGCCTCTCATTCATAGTTGTAGCGCACTTCACAACCATGAATAAGACTCTAATTAACATGATCTGTTGGAATTTTGAGGACCATAAACAACCTAGTGCTCTGATACTAAGCTTGTCATGACCCAAGCCTAGAGCCTAGACATGACACGGCAAATGGGAAGTTTGACGACATCCCAAACAAGCTTCTTAGCATATGTTTCACACAACCTTGGTTGAGGATATGAAAATAAAAATCAACAAGAGCAAGTACAAAAATGGAAAGTGGGGCTAAGGGAAGTTTTTCATAAACATAGAAACATAAGAAAAATCAAACTCATAAACATATACAAACTTAGTATCTAACAACATCTCTACTTTAGAATGGAGCGAGGACCAAGACACTTCCCGGGCTAACCCTCATGATAAGAAGTGCTCAACATAAAATAACTCTCAATATAGCATGAATGAAAACTAGATATTATCCTCGAAGTTGAGGACTTACCAAAATCTTTCTTCAAATGAACCGAACTAACCACGTGGAGGAGGATGATTAATAGGAGTTCTAGTTTCTACATGGTGATATCATATAGGCAAAGATTATATGTTAGTACTTTGAATATACTAAGTATGTCGGGTACAATACAATAAAGACATAAGCGATAATATTCAAAATGCATACATATAGGCAATGGATATAATCTCAACATGACATGTATGATCAATGTTTGTAATAAAACATGCATGTAAAACATTTAACTTACATATTATATCATACATATGTGGGAAGAGACCTTAACTGACATAGACCAAACAACTACAACTTGGAATCCAAGGCATGACACCCCTCGGTACAGGTGACCGGCGATGAAGTGTGGTCAACTTGCCAATGTTAATCAAACATGATAACATGAACTAGATGGATCCACTAGTATAGCAAGGGTAAATATATAATCTGATTTTAGGACATAGTTTAGAGAATAAAGACTTTATATAAGGACCCTTTAAGTCGAGCCTCCATCTTAAGCCTCAATCGGTGCTAAGTCTAATCCCACGAAATACTTGAAATAACAATACTTTAATCATTACATGAATAACTTGTAAGAGACATGATAACATGACATGAGTAGATCATTCACGTGCTTGACATCTACTAGTAAGCCTAACTTAAACATGACAGTAAATAATAGTCATACATGATCCATTGCCTTGACATGAATGGCTCATAAGAGGTTAAAATGTTGAAATAAGGATCAACTTAATACTTGTAAGATCATGGATGCTTTTCATGAATTAAATACAGTCTTGAAATCACTTAATCATCATGGAGTCACTTGACTTGTAAATCATGTAATAGTTCATCAACAACTTGAGAATTCTTGTCATGTAATTTAATCAAACACATGGTAGGTTCATGATACTTGTTCAAAATCATGAAAATCAAGAGGATAACAAGGAGAGTAAAATCATTTCAAAATCAACCCACCAATATTGCAATAAAACCCCTAATTTGGGTATCATGAAATCCATCTCAAAAGCTCATCATAGTTCATAGTTTTCATAGCTCACATCATGCATAATCTCAATAGACATAAATCAACTCATGGAATAAGCTTCAAATAGATATTCATGCATAATCAATCAATACTTGATAAAAACCCCAACAAAATTTATATTATACTTCATAATAAACGAAATCTATAAGTAATACAACTCAAAATCATACAATATTCATAAAAAGAGAAGGTTGGGCTCTATAGGTGAAAGAACCTATGGATGAAGACCCACACATCTTAAATATTGAATTTCTTGAAATGAACTTGAAGGAGACTTAAAGCTTGAGATGGTTTCTTGCGCTCCAAAGTTGAGATTGAAATCCTTGAATTTGAATAAGAGATTTGATAGTCTTAGAGACGTTTTAGAGAGGGTATTGTGAGTTATAAAATGGCTAAGTATGGAAGATTTCACGTTTAAATACGCATGGGTCTATTACTCCAATGTCCTTGGACGAAATGAGAAAACTAGAGAAAATGTTACACTGGTCCGCATCCCAAACGCGATGCGGACCAAACGGCAGGCACAACTTACACTAGTCCACGCCCTAGGCGCATCGCGGCCTGGGCGTAGATAACCACTAGAATACGAAAAATTAGCAAAAATTATTTTTCACTATGAATCTTCTAAAAATCGAGTTATACCCATTTCTCACTCAATTTTAGCCCCTGATCATGAGTATGAAGTCGAATTTCCAAAATCATACATGGATTTTGTGATATATAAAAATTACAATTCTGGGGCATTTGGAAGCACATGGGGGTGTTTCAGTGTGAGCTTACTTTCCCAAACTCATGTATTGTTTATCAATTCAGAACTTTCCCTGTTACGTTGACTTAGACTGTAAGTTAGTTGGTTAGGAAAGGATCTTAGGTCGTTGTTCATGATAGTCCACTTAGCCTAAATAACCAACCAAATATGTGAAAAATCCCTTGATCCTAATATTTGATCCTTATATGTACCTTTTCTTTGTAAAAACCTAACTGACCTAACCTTATAAGATGTAAAATTCTGAAATTGGTTGTGGTCCTTTCTTGAATATTTTGCACCTTGTCTGAGGCAAAAACCCTAAGTTGAGGGTGGCTATCAAAAGTAGGCCTAGTTACTAGGTTTGCTATTTTGCACCTCGACTCAGTCAAAAAAACTATGCTAAGGATGGCTAGTGTAAGGGTAAACATAAAATAGGGAGAAAAGTTAGTGCTTCATGGAAAAGGAGAAAAATTGTATACTGGATGCAAGAAAAATGAGTGATACCTTAATAATGAATTAAAAAAGAAAAACAAAGTGCAAAAACAAGGCAAAAAGTTGAAAAATGAAAATAAAGCACCCAGAAAAGCTTGTAATAGGAAAAAGGAAGAATGAGATGAAAGGTAACAGTATTGGTAGGGAAAAAGTGTAGAAAACATGTCAAAGAGAGCCTTTAGTCACATGTTCCTAAAAGATCATACCAAATCCCCCTGACCCTACGTTACAAGCCAGTAAAGTCCTAAAGTGATCCTAGTCCAGGTAGTCTAAGGTCATAGTCCTGAGTGTGGGGGCAAGCATATGGTATAGAGCATGATATTTGAATGTCTTTTGTGAGAGTGAGTGATTTTACATAGTCCCAAGGTTATACCTAAAAATATCACTGTGAGTGAGTTATAGGACTTCTTTCTATGAGGGCACTTGTATTGCATTTTTAACATTAGTCTAGTTAAGTGATTGTGGTTTGTTGATAACTATCTCGCTTGTCATAGTTGCATTGTCACATGCATTGATCTGTGTTAGTTTGCTTACTAGCTATCTGATGTGTTTTGAAAGTGGTTTGGGTATTCGTTCTTGAGTTTGATGGGATGTATGTCATTAGATTGAGGTCTGTGTGTTACTATGTTACTTATATAAATTGAGTCAGTTGCTTGAGGACAAGCAATAATTTTATGTTCAGGGTGTTTATGTGCTATCAATATACAGTACTTTTGAATCTTAAAACTTGGAATTTGTATGTTCTCAATACAGCGTTAGAAGGTTTGATGTGTTTTTATGTTTGTTTTGTAGGATTTCATGGTTGGCACTATCTTTTGGGTAAAGTGTGCAGAAGTTGCTGAAAGTGAAGTTCCACGAGACCCTTTATGAGTCGTAGAGTATTCTATGAGCTGTAAAGCTAGTTTCATGTACAATTCCGGTGAAGGGTGTATTTTTTAGGGTGCGTATACAAACATGTAGATGAGTCATAGAAGACTTTACAAGCCATAGACTTAGTATCGTGCCCTGAGGATGAGAAGGTGGGGACTTGCTAAAAGTCCATCAGATGAAACCCCCTCCATGCCTTAGAATCTTATAGGGCCCGTGGAGGGGTATCATAAAAGGCAATCCCTGAATTGAAGTAGCAATCCACGAAAGCCCGATTACGGCTCGTAAACTTTTAGACGGCTCGTAGAGACCCTCATAGAGCCTGCAGACCTAGTTATCCTATTTTGTTATGGTTTTTATTTTAAACACTATAAATAGATTTTTTAGGTTGTTTTTCATGGGAAATGAAGAGAGAATGAAGAGGAAATAGTAGAGGAATGAGATAGAGCTTGAAAAACACTTGTAAAACTTTATTTATCTTTTAATTTCAATCTTATGATTCTCATTGAAGAGTTTGGATTTCTTGTGCTTAATTCTCTTCTGTGAGTGTTATTAATTCTCTTCGTATTGAACGCTTTGTAATGGTGGCCAACATTAGAACCCCCTAGTGTTATTGACTAGATCAAGATAGTAATAAATACGAAAAGAGATTAATTAACAGGACTCGATTGATATTTCTCATCTAATCAATCGAACTGGGCCAAGGGGAGATTGTACCGGGACAATAGGTAAGGCTTAGTAATGTCACACTATGGGGATGGACCAAATCACATAGTGAAATTCACCTCTTGCCTGGGCGAAAGGGTTTGGTAAACTTAAGTTACCATTCTACATGTCACACACTGGAAAAGAGTTCAATTATCTAGAAATACTGAGTTAGGGAATCATGGGAAACACAATACCCTAGTTATTCTTCATACTGATTTAGTACTCTTATTTAGGATTACTTTGTATAATTTTCATAAACCCCCCCTGGGGGGATAAGTTGGTTAATCAACCCGAATTGCAATTGAATTCTTCTAGGTCTACTATATTCCTTGTGGGTTTGACCCTAACCTTGGTTAGGTTATATATATTGACAACAACTGCTTTAGTCTAAACAAGGAGGTGTATCTTAGGCGATATCAGCCACCATTAAAAAGCATTCAAACTGAAGAGAATTAATTAATACATATATGCACACTTTCATAGAATTACGAATTATTTGGTTTTACCTTGTTAGTTCTTCATGGTTCCCACAATTCTAGTTGTTGATTTAGCTAGTTATTAGCAGTGTAGAAGAAAGAATCATGATATTGAATAACATAATTAAGCACTTACACAATAGAATTAAGAACAATAAATCCAAGCTCTTCAGCAAGAATCACAAGATTGAATTCAGAACACAAAATAATGTTTCACACGTATCTCATAATGACTCTCTAAAGTTTTGAATTGTTCTCTACTTTTCCTTACGAAAAATAACCTTAAAAAACTATTTATAGTATTTAAAATATGAAACCAAAATAAAATAGGAAAATTGGGCCAGTAGGCTCTACGATCACTTCTACGGGCCGTATAAAGTTTTACAGCCCGTCATCGGGGCTTCATGGATTCCTTCAGAATTATGGGTATTACTTCTATGAGACCCACCTATGGGTTGTATAAAGTCCTACGGCCCGTAAAAGGTTCCGTCTGATGACTTTTTATCAACTTCCCACAGTCAAATCCTCAGGGTATGCCACATGGTCTACGACTCATAGAAACTTCTGTGGCTCATCTACATATTCATAGACTCAACTTAAAAATCACCCTTCACTGGATTTTTGGATGAAATCTTCTCTATTTCCTATAAAGGATCTCGTGTATCAGTAATTTCTGCAACTTCTGCACACTTAGCCCAAAAATAATGCAAACCCTTTAACCCTACAAAACAAATATAAGAACACATCAAATCTGCTAACATCGCTATAACAACACACAAAATTCAAAGTTTTAACATCAAATGTTTTGTATTTTGACAACACATCAGTGTTTCATTGCCTCTTAGAGACAATGGGAAGTCACAGAGGCTGACTGCATCCATGGACAGGTTCTAGCTTTCCATCATGCTCTTGTAGACAAAGACAATGTTGTATAGATGGTTATGTGGATCCTCTTATGGTAGGTTCCTGAGAAACTCATTATTCTGCAGCATTTGGACTAACCCACCTGAATTAACAAACTTTTTGTCATCCGATAGTAGAGGTAACACAATAGCTTTAGTGACATCCATCGCCATAGGGTCAAGTATTAATTCCACGTATGAGCTACGGGTTGAAGATCCTGTGGTGGTGGATTAACATCTCCAAGTGGATGTGGGTTATCATCATCATAATTCTGGTTTAGTGTTGCATTCACTGTCTCATTTACAGTGTTGTTTGTGTTGTTTTGGGCTACTCTTCTCAGCGTCTTTTGGATCTCAGGGTCAAACGGAGTCAAGGGTCTGTCTCGACTTTGAGTATTGTGCATATACTACACCTGCACATTCAAATAAAATAAAAATAACAAAAAATGTAAAATGAGGGAAATAAGGATTAATTTTCAAATTATTCAAATTAAACTAGTCTAGCTTTATTCCTTGGTAATGGCATCAAAATCTTTATGTTCCCAAGATACACCTCCTCTTTGAAGGTTAAAGAGATCGTTTTCAAGATACATAACCTAACAAAGGTTAGAATTGAATCCCAGAGGAAATATGGTAGACTTATAGTAATTTCAAGCAAGTCGAGTGAATTAGCCTACTTATCTCTCGAAAAGGGGGGAGGTTTGTAGTTTGTAAAAAGTGAACCTAAACTAGAACAAGTGTTGTGCAACAAGTGAGAAGAGTAACTATGGTATCGTGTTCCCCATGATTCCCTAACTTGGTATTATCATATAATAGTGATCCTTTCTAGTGTGTTGCATACAGAATAGTAAGTTAAGTTTACCAAACCCTTTGATCTAGGAGAGAGGTAAATTTCACTATATGATTTGATCCATCCCCCCAATGTGACATTACTAACCCTTATCTACTTTTCCAATACAACCTCCCTTTGATCCAGTTTGGTTCATTAGACGAGAAGAAATCAATTGAATTCTATAAATTTATCTCTTTTTCTATTCATTACTACCTTGATCTAGTCGTAACAACTAAGTAAGTTCTAACTTGGCCATAATTAAAAAGTAATTAAAACAAAGAGAATTAATTAATACACGTATGTACACTTTTCAAGAACTATGAATTATCCAGTTTTACCTTGTTAGTTCTTCATGGTTCGCACAATCCTAATTATGGATTTAGCTATGCATAATTATTGTGGATGCAAGAATCATGATACAAAATAACATAATTAAGCACTTACAAAGATGAATTTTAAGAACAAGAAACCACAAACTCTTCATAAGAAATTACAACATATTGATTAAAATCACAAAGTTATGTTCCAAGTGTTTCTATGCACTTCTCTCTTTGTTTCTGGTGGTTCTTCTTCATTCCCTCCCAAAAATAAACTAAAAAACCTACTTATAATAAATGAAATACAAGTGCAAAACAAAATAGGAAACTGTATATTCGGCAGGCGGCAATACAGACAGGGTTATGGGCCGAACTAATTTCTACAGCCCGTATTTGGGCTTCGTAGTCTTCAATCTTCTAAATTGGGCATCACTTCTATAAGACCTTTCTATGGGTCATAGTCAGACTTATGGCCCGTATAGGGTTTCGTCTGATAACTTTTCAGCAACTATAAAAATTTGATCCTCAGGGCATGAAACGTGATCCACGACTCATACAAAATTCCACGGCTCATCTGGTAGTTCATGGATGCAACTTCAGAAAAATAAGCCCTTTACTGGATCTCAACCACAATACTACTCTATAGCTCGTGGAAATTTCTATAGCCTGTAATGTCACAACTCAAGCCTAGGGCCTAGACGTGACACGACGAAAGGTAAAATCGAACAAACCCCAAACAAGCTTCTTAACTTATCATTACACATCATTGGTCGCCGAAACATATAATAAACATAACATAAGAATGGGGTGAAGGGGCTAAGGGATAGCTTGCAAAACATCATAACTAAGATGCAAGAGTCAAACTCATATCGTAGATACATAATATGTCCAACAAACACCTCTAGTACATAGATAAGAGTGGGCGCCAAGATAAAGCAATCGGGCTCACCCTCATAGTCAAATAGAATGTAAAGTAAAATGTCTCTACAAAAGGTAATAGAACATAGACCAAGGTCCCTGAAATGGAGGACTCACCAACTTGCTTGAATAGCACCGACTAGCCCCGTAGAGTAGGATGATCAACTTGGGAACTAGTTCTTACATGGTGATGTCATGTAGGCAAGAGTATGCGTTGGTAGGTTTGAATGTACTAAATATGTATGATGCAATGCAACAAGGATTAGGCATCACAATCAAAACGCATAACAATAGATAATAGGCATAATATAGGAATATGGCATGTACGATCAATAAAATAAGTAAAACATGCTCAAGTAACTCATGCTCATATTGGACATCATTTGTGAAGAATAGACTAAGTTATATTTCCAAAGTATAAACCCCTTGGTCGGTTGATGATGACTCACCTCATCACCCTGGTGGTGTGGTATAAACCCCTCACATAGTTAATGATAATCACACCGTATCACCCTGGTGGTGAAGTAAAAACTCCTCACATGGTTTGATGAGTACAACTCCTACCTCGATTGATAAGTACAAACCCCCACCTCGGTTGATGGGTACAAAACCCCACCTCGGTTGATGAGTACAAACCCCTACCCTGATTGTCCATGCTCTTAGTTCCCCTAGATTGCGCATGGTCTAAGGAAACACTTTATATAAAGTATATTATATACGTAAGCTCATTTCATCATATAGTCATTCGTATCATATCTCATGCTTTAGGCCTTTAGCTCCTCAAGAAATTGCATCCGGACATTTTTATCAAATACTTAGAGGGTGTGTAATGCTATTGTGAAACCATGAAATATAGAGTTGAAATCATGCTAGAAAATCTATTGTAAAACCATCACTCAACACCTTACAATACCCTCAAGAAATATACAGCAAAACCCTTCTCAAATCTAACAATAGATCAAGGATTTATAGCTAAAAATATGGCAAAATAGTCACAACTTTAGATAGCTTTAACATAGTGTGCAGTGAATTTCATAATAATCAAGACCCATTTGTAAATCAACTTTAAATCATGTAATTTGAGTAACAGGAAGCTTGGGTATCTTGGGTGAAAGAAACCTATGTACCTTAGCTTATAGATGAACTTGGTGAAGATTGGAGATGGAGACTTGAAGCTTGAAGAAGAACCTTGAAGGTGAACCTTAGCTTGGGATGAGAGTTTTAAGGCTTGAATTTTGGAGTGAAAATATGGCTGTGTGTTTGAGTAAGTGTTGGGAAATGTTTAGGATGATACAAGGGTGAAATTTGGCTAAGTATAGATAAAAACGCGTTTGGGAAAACTTGGGCCCAACAATTAGAAAATTTTGGACGAACTAAAAAAAGTAGTCACAAAAATGTATTACATATTGGAAAATCATAATTACTAATCTTTCGCTCCTAAATCAGGGTTAGACCACTTTTCACCTAATTTTAACCCCCTGATCAAGAATATGAAGTCGGATTTTTTGAGATATAAGGAACTTAAAATTTCGGGCATTCTGAGGCACATATTTGGGCACTATTCGACATCGTTTCAATATCTCCACGTTGGGAACATTCATCCCTGAATGTAAAAAAGACATACAAGACTACAAGGATCATAAAAAATTAGCCCCAACAAGAATGCAACATCAGTTTAGAACACCATTTTCAAAATCTCAATATACATGTAAAATCATCATAACTTGCCAACTTAATCATGAATGCATATGAATGACATAAGGGCTGAAACATAAGACTTGAAGTCACATTAGGGACTTACAATTAGTACCTTAGGCTTGAGTGGAGTGGAAAAGATAAGGATACCACTTTTGCATGTCCCTTCAGCCTCTCAAGTAGCACTTTCGACTTGTTGGTTCCTCTAAAGGACCTTAACGGATGCCACCTCCTTGTTCCTCAATCTCTTCACTTACCTATGTAAAATCTAAATTGTGACCTCCTCATAAGTCAAGTTATCCTCAACAACACCAACAACATCAAGAGGCACAATAGCATTGGGGTCACCAACACATTTTCTAAAGATTGAGACATGGAACACTGGATGAACCTAATTCATTTCACTAGGCAACTTCAACTCATAAGCTACCTTGCCAACCCTCTTCAAGACCTCATAAGGACCAACATATCTTGGACTCATCTTCCCCTTTTTACCAAAATGGGCCACACCTTTCATTGGACAAACCTTCAGATAAACCCAATCACCCACTTTGAATTCAAGGTCTCTTCTTCTCACATTGGCATAAGATTTTTGACGATTTTGGATTGTTCTCAATCTTTCCCTAATCATCGTAACCTTCTCAAAGACTCCATAACCAGATCCGGTCCCAATGAAGCCACCTCTCCAACCTCAAATCAACCCGTCGGTGATCTATAATGTCTCCCATAAAGAACCTCAAAAGGAGTCATACCGATACTAGAGTGATAGCTATTGTTGTAGGCAAACTCAATCAGAGGAAGATGATCATCCTAACCACCCTTAAGCTCCAAGACAAAAGCCCTAAGCACATCCTCAAGTGTTTGAATGTTTCTTTTGGCTTGGCCATCCGTTTGGGGATTAAAGGTCATACTAAGGTGAATTTGTACCAAGACCCCTTTGAAAGGACCTCCAAAAGTGAGAAGTGCATTGTGAACCACGATCTGATATGTTGGACAAAGGAACCCCGTGCAATCTCACTAACTCATGAATGTACAACCTTGCATACTCTTCAGCCCTATATGTAGTCTTAACCAGTAGAAAGTGAGCCGATTTCGTCAACCACAACTCAAACGGAATCAAAACCTTTTCTAGTCTTGGGCAACCTAACCACAAAATTCATATTAATCACCTCCCATTTCCAAGTAGGAATCTCTATGTCTTGGGTTAGGCCACCCGCCCTTTGATGTTCGACTTTGACTTGTTGGTAACTATGGCAACCAGAAACAAATTTGGCGATGTCCCTCTTCATGCCTCCCCACCAATACGCTCCCTAAAGTCTCTATACATTTTGGTGGAACCGGGGTGAAAAGAATAAGGAGAATTATGGGCCTCATTAAGAATTTTCTCCCTTAAACCATGAACACAAGGCACACACAACCTACCTTGGTGCCTAAGGGCACCATCTCCCCCTTGGAAGAAAACCTCTACTTTGCCCTCATTCACCAAGGCCTTCTATTCAAGCAAGGAGAAGTTCAAGATCTTGTTTTGCTATTACCTCATCAACTAAAGAAGACTTAGACCTATCAGTAACCACAAAATCATAATCACCAACCTCTTCCAACCTAACCCCCAATCTAGCCAATCTATGCACTTCTCTATCCATTTCCCTATCACCACTATCAACATGAACTAGGCTACCCATGGACACCCGACTCAAAGTATCCGCCATCATATTTTCCTTACCCAGATGATAATACATACTCAAGTAATAGTCTTTAAGAAGTTCTAGCCACCTTCTTTGTCTCAAGTTGAGATCGTTTTGAGTGAAGACATATTGGAGGCTCTTATGATCGGTGAAGACATCAACGTGCACCCTGTATAAATAATGACGCCAAATCTTTGATGCAAACACCACAGTGGCCAATTCAAGATCATGGGTAGAGTAATTCCTTTCATGCACTTTGAGTTGTTTAGAAGCATAGGTTATGACCTTACTATTTTGCATTAGCACACAACCCAAACCAACTCTAGATGCATCACAATGCATAACAAAACCCTCAAGTCCATTCGGTAGTGACAATATCGGAGCAAACACAAGCCTATCCTTCAATGTTTGGAAGTTTCTCTCACATTCATTGGTCCACACAAACTTAACCTTCTTTTGAGACAATTTTGTCATAGGAGAAGCAATAGAGGAGAACCCATTAACAAACCTTCAATAGTAACCAGCAAGCCCCAAGAAACTCTAATATCTGATGGGGTCAATTGTCTAGGCCAATTTCTAATTGCATCGGTCTTCTTAATACCATCCCCCAACACCATATGACCCAAGAATGCAACCTTTTTCAACCAAAATTCACATTTTTCATATTTAGCATACCATCTCACCTCCCTCAATCTTTATAACACAACCCTCAAATGATCTATATGCTCCTTCTTATTATGTAAATAGATCAAAATATCATAAATGAAGACCACAACAAAGGAATCAAGGTAGGGTTTGAAGACCTTATTCATTAAGTCTATGAAGATGGCTAGTGCATTAGTCAACCTAAACGACATCACAACAAACTCATAATGGCCATATCTAGTCCGGAAAGTCGTCTTGGGAATATCACACTCTCTCACCCTCACTTGATGACACCATAATCGAAAATCGATCTTAGAGAAGAAGCTAGCCTCTTGCAATTGGTCAAATAGTTCATCAATTCTTGGAAGAGGATACCTATTCTTGATGGTGACCCTATTGATTTGTCGGTAGTCTATACACATTCTAAGTGACCAAGCCTTCTTTTTCACACACAACACCGGGGCACCCCAAGGTCATCGGCTAGGCCTAATAAATCCCTTTTCCAACAAATATTTCAATTGTTGCTATAACTCCTTCAACTCCGCCAAGGGGGAATGGGAATAGATTGAGTATCAAGAAGGAGATCTATGCCAAAATCTATCACCCT
This sequence comes from Solanum clarkiae, assembly GCA_011800125.2. Classification (NCBI taxonomy): domain Eukaryota; kingdom Viridiplantae; phylum Streptophyta; class Magnoliopsida; order Solanales; family Solanaceae; genus Solanum; species Solanum clarkiae. The sequence continues at coordinate 25,094 of JAABOM020105364.1, forward strand.
TTTGGGAGGGATATCAGGGAGGTCATCTGGGAAGATATCAAGAAACTCGTTTACAACTGGAACCGACTCCATGGAAGGGACTTTGGACTCAAACATCTTTAACCCTTACAAGATAATACAAACACCCCCTATAAATCAACTTATGGGCTTTAATGAATGAAATGAATCCACCCTTGACCACCATATCTTGACTTTCCCACTCAAAGATGGGTTCATTATGGTATTTCAATAAATAGAAGCATAGTAGGCATGCAACCAATTCATCCCAAGTATGACATCAAAATCTACCATGTCTAATTCAACAAGATCACAAGACAAACACTTGTGCAAAATGCAAA
>JAABOM020105374.1:0-25428 GCA_011800125.2 Solanum clarkiae
TTGGGCGGTTCTACCGCAGCGGTGACCTTGTCGGCCCGCGTATATATATGTATATATGTGTATAGATGTTTTGTGATTTGCTGGGATTGCTGTTTGCAGGTGTGGTTAATCAGTTAAACAGAGGAAACTCTGCCGAAATTCCTATAGATTCATTAGCTAATATGACTGTAAATCTGGTTTGGTGTTGTTTGGGTGCCCAATCGGCACTAATCACGACCCCTGGGTTGGGTCGTGACACAATAACTCCAGTAAGACCACCAATCATTCATGTTTACTTGAGGAGGCAAGAGACCGAAGATACATATCCATCGCTAGTTATTTCATTATTAGATCTTGATCTCCCTATTGCTCTTCGCAAAGGTACTCGGACTTGTAAATCTACATATTCCATAGCTAATTTTGTTTCCTATGACCGTTTCTATTTCTACACCTAAAATAGTAAGAGAGGCTTTGAATCAACCTGATGGTCTGATGTGATGCTTGAGAAATACCTGCCTTAGAGGAAAATCGTAATGGGATTTGGTGGATTTACCCTATGGAAAGAAACCAGTATGATGTAAGTGGATGTTCATGGTTAAAGTTAATCCAGATGGTTCTGTGGCAAGACTTAAGGCCAGGCTTTTCACTAAAGGGTACGCTCAGACATATGGAATGGATTATTCAAACACCTTTTCTCCAGTTTCTAAACTCACTTTTGTTAGCTTATTCATTTCTGTAGCTGCTTCAAATAATTGGCCTTTACATCAGTTATATAAAAAGAATGCTTTCCTCCATGGTGATCTTCAAGAGGAAGTATATATGGAGCAACCACCTGGTTTTGTTGCTTAGGGGGAATATGGAAAAGTCTGTCTTTTGAAGAAGTCCTTATATGGATTGAAGCAAAGTCCTTGGGCTTGGTTTGTCAAATTTAGTGAGGTAGTTCAAGAGTTTGGCTTAAAAATGAGCAAATGTAATCACTCAGTTTTTTATCGGCAATCAACAGCTGGCACTATCCTTCTTGTTGTGTAAGTTGATGACATTGTCATTACAGGAAGTGATTATACTGGGGTCTCTTCCCTTAAGTCTTTCCTGCATACAAGGTTTCATACTAAAGACTTAGGCCAGTTAAGATACTTTCTGACAGTAGAAGTAAATAGAAGCAAAAAGGGAATTTTTCTATGTCAGAAAAAATATATTCTTGACCTACTTGCAAATATCAGAAAGTTGGCAGCAAAACCTTGCAGTACTCCAATGGTTCCCAATGTGCACCTTATGAAAGATGATAGTGATCCTTTTGATGATCCAGAGAAATTAGAAGGCTAGATGGAAAATTAAGCTACCTTATTGTGACTCGTACGGATATTGCTTTTGCGGTAAGTGTGGTTAGCCAATTGATGTCTGCACCTATGATTAAACATTGGGAAGCTTTGACCCAGATTCTATGTTACTTGAAAGGTGCCGCTAGACTTGGCATATTGTATAGCAATCACGGTCATACCCGTGTTGAATGTTTTACAGATGCAGACTATGCTGGATCCAAAATTGATAGGATATCGACTACAGACTATTGTGTCTTTGTTGGAGGGAACCTAGTTTCATGGAGGAGTAAGAAGCAAAGTGTTGTATCTTGATCTAGTGCAGAAGCTGAATACAGAGCTATGTCACACTCTACGTATGAGATTATGTGGATACATCAGCTTTTAATAGAAATTGTCCTAAAGTATCATACACCAGAAAAACTTTAGTGTGATAATCAAGTTGCTCTTCATATCGCCTCAAAACTGGTATATCATGAAAGAACAAATATATTGAGGTTGGCTGTTGCTTTATTCTCGAGAAAATTTAGGAGAACTTGACTTCCGCTGGCTATATGAAGGCAGGAGAGAAATTGGTTGATTTGCTTACAAAGGCATTCATGGAACTCGAGTTGATTACATTTGTAAGAAGTTTGGCATGATCAATATCTATGCTCCAACTTGAGGGGGAGTGTTTTAGAATGAATATAGACTTTATTCCTAGTAATGTACATAGCCTTATTTTGGTAGTAGATTTGTAGGAATCATCTTTTATTTCTTTCCTTAGTTAGCACACAATCTATTGTATTTATACATTGCTTTTCTATTGGAATGAAACAACTTCTTCTTCCATCTGATTACAAAGGTTAAAATCCTAGAGGAGGTAAGCCAGTACCACAGTTATATGGATTTGACACTTCATTTTGGAAGAAATCCAGCAGAACCGCTTAATTTGATAAGTCATGACTTCATCACAACGAATGCTCAGCGAAAATTTTACAAATAAAAGCTGCTGCAGTTATCAACTCTACTAAATAAAACTGTGGGCTGAAGGCTAGTGTATTCCAGGATCCCACCTCTCTGTGCCAGCATAAATGCTTGAGAGTTACACATCAGCTTAAAGGCATCTTCTTTATGAAGTCATCCGCTTCCTGCAGTAGATTAACCACACAACCATAATGTTACATCCTAGCTGCAAGTCCAAATTCATATGAAATTGCTTCAAGCAATTAGAACCTGAAATCGACAAGCTTGGCACACACAAGCTGCTAGAACTACCACGAAGGCAATGTTATTTGGTTGCAGTCCCTTTGACTCTCATGTTGACATACATTGTTAATTCTAGGGAAGAAATCATAGCATTCCATGTATAAACCTGCTTGTTAGTAGACATCCATTTTCTCCTGTTGCGACTCAACCAAACTTTATTTTTCACTTCTCTCTGATATACTTGTATACGTATTCTTTTTCTTTATCAACTTCTTATGCGATACTTTGTTCATACAACAAACCAACATAACATCGAGGTATTCCATTTATGCATCTCATACCTGCAGATTTATCTCCAAAAACAACTCTCTGCTTCATCACTTGCTCCAGTTCCAAAATTGTGGAAATATATGAATCCGGAAAAATAATTAACAAACATTGAACTGGTTCCCGGAAAAAGTAATTTCAAACTTGAGTATTTTGTTTACTTTCAGTATTCCATGGATACAAATAAACTCCCTGAGATGTGGGAACACAAAGTAAACAAATAAGCTCAGCATGCCAAAACAAAGACCTTTCATGACATATTTGTCCAATAAGCTTTGGTGTATCCGACAAAAATGCATATGTTATTACTAGTTTTGGGATTTCCATTTGAATCTTTCTTGAATTGACTTGAGAAATATTAGATAGTATTTACATATTGTGTGACACATTCAATGTGAATATGCAATTGACAACAGACTTTGGAACCAGGTTTACTCTGCATCTTCACAAAAAATGCATCCTCCTTGATCTGTCAAGATATCACATCAGTTTTCTTTAAGCAGTGCTTCAATCTCTGTGCAAAACCAATATGAAGGCTACGTTTAGCTGATTGTGATGAGTCAAGACTTCATCATCACGCAAGCTCATCGACAATTTTGCAAATAATTTCTCAGATGGTCACACAACTAAGAGTAGCCCCCTCATCAAGCTGGAAGGTTCTATTCCAATGTCACTCCTAGACTAGCAGCACTAGATTAAAAAATATAGATAGTCCATTCAAAGTAACCTGATGTATTTTCAGGTTATAGTAGAACTCCAATTATAATAGAACTAACCTCCTTCTCATGTAAATCAGGGACTAGCCATTGGAACAGATGGGACTAATCCTGTATTGTAATGGCATCAACCAGATCACTCATACCTGGTCTCCCAGAAAACTTGGGATCAAACACTCAACCACTTAAAACCTTTTGGGTCCTCATGATTTTCACTCTTTCCTCCTTTGTCAGTTCCTTCGAGGGACCAGGTTCATCAGGAAGATCTTTACCCAATGTTTCCTCAGACTCAGCAACACTTTTTCCTTTCTCCTTCTCTTTCCCACCTTTTGAAGTGTCTTTGACAGTACTACACTGCCTTGATTGTCTTTTCATTCTTGGCTTTGATGGAGAACTGTCCTTTGTTAATATATGCCTCCTTCCTTTCTAACTACAACCACTAGTTCTTCATTTTCACTTGGTTCATCTTCTACAGGGACATCAATAATGTTGGTTTCATCTAGCAAATCTTCATCCATAACTCTCCTCCTCTTTCATCTACGCTCAACAGTCTTCAACTTATTTGCCTTCATTGCATCATTTAGCAGTTTTCTCTGAGAACTTCTGGTAGCCCTAGGACTAGGTCCTTTCTTTTCTTTTGATTCAACTTTTTCCTTTCCCTTCACAGATGGAGTTACCATTCTCCTTTGAATAGACCCAATCAGAGGTACAATATCTTCATCATCTGCATCACCACTTTACCATCAGTTCCCATGCCAGCAAAGACCTCAGAAGTTGGAGTTTGATCAAAACGAAGTTGAATATCGGCAAACTTTTCTCCAAAATCCTTCTCCCGCTCTTCTAACTTCATTGCTTTAACAGTAAAGAGATTTGGATTTTCACCTCTAAAAGAAGCCAAATTTGAACTACTAATTCCTCACTAGTAGGTAAAATGTTCGATTCAGACCTTTATCCATGGGGAAATCTTCATCGAAGTTTTGTTCAGACACGCCTCATAGAGAGGAACCAGGTTGGAATGTTAAAACAGGTACAACATCGCTCTTGACTTGTGAACTACTTATGATGGAGAGATTAGGAGCAGATGTTGTGGAAGGATTCAAATCTACCAAAGATGGAGAAATTAGAGTCTCCTCAGGAGGATTGAGAGAGACTTGCGATTGGGAAGAAGACAGAGTAGGGTTTGCACTTTGGGTGATATGCCCTTCGACAATGGGGGTGACATATGTAGGATTAGACATACTAGGGTTTGCACTTTGGGTGATGTGCTCTTTGACAATGGGGTGACATATATAGGATTAGGCACAGGTGCATCCATGAAGGAGGATTGTTCTTCGGGAATTGAAGAAGTAGAAATAGTAGGGCTTCCAAGATTTGACAAGGTGCAATTTGTTAGGAAGAGAAAAGAAGAGTTTGACACGGCTTGGAGAAGGTAAAAATAAATATGGTGAAAAAAGATAAGAAAAGAAAATATTTTATAAAAGGGAAGAAGCGTAGCAGGTCCCAAAAGATATGTCCACTCGAATTGAAGGGATTTGGCAATAATTAAAAAAAAAAGAGACATGACACGTGGCAGTCGCGTCAATTCTATGCCAAATTCAAAACAAAACGCAAACCTAAGTGAGGACCTGGTCCCACCTTGTAACATGGATGAAAACTGCCTTGGTTTCCTATTTTCTTTCCTAGATTTGTTCAAATTACTATGTATGTATAGCTGTAATAGGTACAAGGATGAGTTTATCACAATTATGCATGATACAAATAAGGATACCTTCTTTCCAAATCATAGTCATCAGGAAAAGTATTGAAGAAAGGCTAGATCACTGAGAAATCTTCAGTAACCCAAGCTTCAAATGATTCTTCTCAAACAAGTCCTTATTCAAGGGATTTGAGAAGATATCTACAATTTGCTCATCAGTCTTGCTGAATTGCATAACAATATTTCCCTTCTCCACATTGTCTTTTAGAAAATGATATCTCACATCAATGTGCTTAATCCTCCTGTGATGAACTGGATGCTTTGCCATGTTAAGACCACTAGTTTTAACACATAAAAGAGGAATTGAGTTAGTAATTACACCAAAATACTTGAGTTTTTGTCTAATCCACAATAATTGAGCACAACAAGAAGCAGCTATAGGTTCTGCAATTGAAAGAACAACTGAATTTTGCTTCTTAGTCCGTAGGACACAAGACATGACCCAGGAAGTGAGCCATTCCAGAGGTACTTTTTCAATCAACCTGGTACCCAGCATAATTTGCATCAGCATATCCCACCAGTTCAAAAAAAATTATTTGCAGGATAATATAGGACCAGGTCCCACTTCTTTTTTCAAGTATTTCAAAATTCTTTTAGCAACTTTCAGATGTGACTCTTTTGGATTTGCTTGGAACCTTGCACACATGCCAACACTAAACACAATATCAGGATGACTTATTGTGAGGCACAACAAGGTTCCAATAATTCCCCTACACATGGTTTCATGGATTGAAGAACCAGATTCATCCATATCCAGCTTAGAGTTAGTTTCCATTGGAGTATCTATGGGCTTTGCATCCTCCATTTGAAACTTCTTCACAAACTCCTTGATATATTTCTCTTAACAGATTGAGGTTCCATTTGATGATAGCTTAATTTGCAATCCAAGATAGAAACTCAACTCTCCCATCATGTTCATTTCAAACTCACTGCTCATTAGACTTGAAAATTCATCACATGGAGTGTCTGAGGTTGCACCAAAGATAATATCATCTACATAAATCTGGATGATGAGCAGGTCCCTTCCTCTAGTCTTCAAAAACAAGGTATTGTCAATTTTTCCTCTCTTGATCCATTGTCCATTAGGAATTTTGACAGCCTTTCATACCATGCCCTTGGTGCCTACTTGAGACATATAGAACCTTGTCCAGTTTCAACTCATGGTGTGGATAGTGAACATCTTCAAAACCAAGAGCTGGTTTGATATATACTTCTTCCTTTATATACCCATACAAGAAAGAACTCTTGATATCTATTTGAAACAATTTAAGTCCCATGAAAGCTGTAAATGTTACAAGAATTCTTATTGCCTCTATTCGAGCCACAGGAGCAAAAGTTTCATCATAATCAATTCCTTTCTCTTGATTGTAACCTTGAACAATCGATCTTGACTTGTTTTTTACAATAGTACCATGTTTATTAAGTTTATTTCTGAAGACCCACCTAGTCCCTATGATAGTTCTGTCAGCAGGTTTAGAAATCACATGCCATACTTCACTTCTTTCGAATTGATGCAACTCCTCTTGCATTGAATTTACCCAATCGGCTTCCTTCAAGGCTCCTTTTACATTTTTAAGTTTAATAGATGAAATGAATGATGAATAGGACACCATGTTCCTTATTTTGGACCTTGTTTGGATTCTAGAATCCAGAGGAGAAATAACATTATCAAGTGGATGTGTAGATTGATGCTTCCATGTTGTCCTTCTTGATCTTTGATGTTCTTCCTCATGATCATCATGTTGATTTTCTTCACTTTAGATTCTCCTGTTCTGTCAGGTTCCTGCTCAACAACTGAACCAGGTCCCTCTTCAGGGACATGTGAATCTCCCTGAAAGTCAAAATCAGCATTTTATTGATTATTTTCAACTGCGGCATCATGCCCATCCTGAACTCCATCTCTATGGAATTGTAAGAGTTCTCACACTTAGGTTCATCTTGTTCTTTCAATTAGCTCACCACATTCATCAAAAACAACATGAACACTTTACACAATGCATGAGTTCTTTTATTAAAGATCCTATAGGCCTTGCTTGATGATGATACCCTACAAACACACCTTCATCACTCCTAGCATCAAATTCTCCAAGATTATCTTTGCCATTATTCAGAACAAAGCTTTTGCATTCAAAAGCTCTTAAATAACTCATTTTTGGCTTCCTATTTGTTGACACCCAATTTTGTCCCTTCTTTCTTCTAATTTATTTCCTCGAGCTTCTAAACTACTAATAAGTTCAATACTTTACATTGCACTACTGTTTTTTGGTTCATTCATATTGTTATCGTTATTATCTATTAGATAGTATTACTACTACTATTTTAATTCTTATTGTTCTTATTTTCACTATTTTCAATATCACATTTCTTATTACCAAAATTTATATTATTATTATTATCATATTACCATCTTCTTTAAAATTGATTGTCGTTACTTTATTTCAAGATTTATAGTTACCAAATTAACTATAACTAGATATTTATGCCTATAACATTTTAAATTGTTCAGTGAATGTCATAATATTGGTACTTTACTTTTTACATTTTTATTATTAACTTTTATTGCATAACATATTTGTATTGACGTTTGTTAAATTAGAAGCTCAATGAAATGGTTCAGATAGGAAAGAGACATGAAAATTGGACCTAAATGAATCCAAAATCGGACACAATATCAATATACACAATAACAACAGTGTATTGGTGGAATCATGTAATTATTTCAATAAGTGAAATATATATCAGTAACCACAGTATAGTAAAACCACATATATGCAAAAACATTAACAAGTTATCGATTTTTCGTGTTCATATACAGTTTAGAATATTGATCTGAAATGCAACAATCAATTATGGTCCTCTCATGGAATCCACACCCAAACTGTTAGTGTATCAAAATATGATACCCAAACCAATATGTATCGTCATGGTACCTAATCTAATAATCAGAATCATAATAACAACCACAATAGGAATGAAAGTTACACAATTGTATAGTCAAGTAATAGGTTCATTGCATGTAGCTGATCACATATAATTGTTTCTTAGCTTTATCCCATCATTTACATTTCAGTACAGGAAGGCAATTACTAACAATACAGTTCACGGGTACATATAGCACAGACAGGAATCAAAACCATTAACTACCTCAAAACAAGCTTTGAGAATCTAATAAAGAATTGGAGTTTTCCTTTTTCCAAAGCCTTGACTCATTTTTGGTCTAAACACAAACAATAATTTAGAAAAAAATGAACAATGGCCTTAATTACCTGAATTATGTCAAAATCCTAATTCTTAGCCACTTTCATGATCACAGCCGCTCAACTAGGGATTTTTCATCATTAATTTTAAGCTAAAACCTTCTCCTAAGAGAATTTTCATAGATTCTACAGTCTAGAAATTAAATTATAAGTTAGAGATATGATTAACTTACTTTTATCAAAGAAACAAATGAAAAATTAGAGGAAAATGGCCTTAGGTCACTTCTAGTTTCTCAAGAATGAAGTGAAAAAAATAAAAATGATTTTGAAATTTTTCTAACTTAATTGTAACTATTCCTCCATGGTGGCCACTTATCCCACCATGGTGGCCCCGCCAAAGCAAGAAAAATTACACCGTGGTAGGTTACACAGAGATAGAATCTTGGTATTTGAGTCCAAAACCTCTATTTCACAAGACACCACAAACTTGACAATCCAAAAATCAATCCTTCACACCAAAACTAACTTTGGAAGTTTTATTCACCAGAATTCAATTTTGTAAGGCTATACAGACTTCTTATTATCTTGGCTATCAACTCAAAAGATCAATCGATGGTTCAAAACATAATCTATTACTAGATTATCCTAGACCTTACCTGACTCGAATTTCGTCCAAGTTTAGGCTAGGCTCAAAATTTTGAAGTCATTACCCAGGAGTTTTCTAGTCCAAAATCCTTCCCCATTGGTAGGCGTGATCAAAATCGCAAAACAAGTCAACCCGGAAAAAAAAAACTTGACTAGTGATTTGATTTGACTTGGTTCGATATTGAAAAAACCCCGACTACATTTGGTTTGGTTTGATTTTAATGTTAAAGTATCAATCCAAGACCAAACCAATTCGACATCAGTATGTATATAAAATTTATCCTTTTAACATATTATTTAATATTTGACTTAAAATTTGGGATGATCTAATAAAAACTATACTCCATAGATATTAGTAGGGCTAATTACCTTTTTGAGTTTCTTTTATAAAATATTTATTATTTTTAAATATATATTTTTATTTATTATCTATGTATACTATATTTAAAAAATATTTATCATTTATAGCAATTGTATTATGTATTAAAAATGAATTATATATGTATTATATTTATTTGGGTAAAAACAAACTGCATTATATTGTTAAAAATGAATTATGCATGTAATACAGATGTGTTATATTATGTATAAAAATAAATTTGCATGCAGTATAAATGTATTGTAATAAATTATACATATGTTAAGATTAGTTTATATAGCTATAAATGGTAATTAATTTTTAAATATGGTATATTTAGACAAATTTTCCATATTAATAACTCCAAAACTCAACTAAAAAATTAAATCAATTGTAATACTAGCAAGAAAGTTTAATTCAGCACTAAGAATGACAATAATAATGAATATTTGTTCTTTAGTTTTACATTGTAAATAAAATACATAAATTAATTTGTTTTAATGTTTACTCATGTAATTAATAAGTATTTATTACACTTATTTTAGCATGATTTAATATATTAAAATTATGATATTTTATGATGACTTATTTTAGCATGATTTATTACTTTACAATCATGATCATCTTCATTACGACTTATTTTTTTGTAATATTTATATTATGCGATCTCATTATTATTTTTTTGTTGAATATTTTTATGTCTTCACTAATATCATATTTTATACTTTTCTGAAAAAGAATCTTAGATATTTGTATTTTGGTAGGACCAAAAAAATATTAAAACCATAAGTTAGTTATATGTTTTTATAAATACTTTATCAAAAAAATAAGAAAATATAAGAATTTCAAAAAAAGTCTGAGAAATTTAAAAAAAAAAAACTGAAAACCCGAGAAACCCGAAATAATCCGAGGTTGAAAAACCCGAGTTTTATTGATTTTTTTAATTTTTATATTTAAAAACCTGAAACAAATAGTTTAATTTGATATTTAAAAAATTCAAACCTACCCGGTCCGTGAACACCTCTACCCATTGGTATGTCCATAATGATGGGAACAAGTCATTTTAATAAACACTAATGTACTCATCACTCATCCCTGGGTGATCAAAACAAGAAAATTGGGTTAAGGTAAGAGTAGAATTGTACTTGAATAACCAAACAACCAAGAATACTTGTCTCTCAGGTCCTCGGTTTCCTAAGTGGCTTCCTCAATCAGATGATGATTCATTGGATCTTTATCAACTTAATCTCCTTAGTCCTCCTCTTTCAGACATCATGAACAAGAATTGCAATTGGTTCTTTCTCATACTGAAGATTTTTATCCAGTAACTTTAAGTCTCACTTGATGATATAATCTCCATCCCTATGGTACTTTTTTTAACATAGACATACAGAATACCAGATAAATAGCATCTAAGCTAGATGGTAGAGCCAACTATAAGCGACTAGCCCTACTCAATCAAGAATCTCGAATAGGGCAATGTAGCAAGGGATGAGCTTGCACTTCTTACCAAAACTTATAACATCCTTTATGAGAGACATCTTCAAAAGAACCTGCACGCCAGTATTATGAAACTCCATATCCCTAACCTTGTGATATGTATATTCTTTCTGTTGACTATGGGCTACTAGGAGCTTAGCTTAAACGAACACTTCCTTTACCAAATCAACCCCCACAGGGATTTCACATCTCCAGCCTCAAACCACTCTATTAGAGATCTACATCCCCTCTCATAAAGTTCTTCAAATGGTGCTATATCAATGCTAAAGTGATAATTATTATTATAGGAGAACTCATGCAATAGTAATAACTTGTCTCAATAGCCTTTAAAATCAATTGCACGTGTCCTCAAAATATCTTCCAACACTTGAATCTCTCTGATTACCCATCAGTTTGTGGGTGAAAAATTGTGTAAGGTCCCAACTCCTTGTGCAACTTTCTTAACACTTTCATGTAAATTACATAATATGGTCTGAGATAATAGAAAGAGGCACCCCATGCAACCTTACTATCTCTTTCACATAAATCTTTGCCAGCTACTGGCATTTTAATCCATCTAAATAGAATGAAGATGGTTGACTAAGTTTGTCAGCCATAGCCCAAATAAAATCAAACTTTCCTAAGATCTTAGGAAGACCAACCACAAAATTCATGGCTATCCTTTCCAATTCTATTGCGGATTGGGCATTCTCTAAAATAAACATGATGGCCTTTGGTGTTCACACTTCACCTGCTGACAGATTTGCCACTTGGCCACAAACTTAGCTATGTCGTTTTTCATACTAGGCCACCAATAAAGCCGCTTGCAGCAGCGGAGTCAGCATCTTTGTCAAGAGTATTCATATTTTTAGAATATGAGTCGGTGATTTTTGAATCAAGGGTGTTCAACAATTAATATATATCAAAATATCAATATTTAACTTATATATTCGAAAAAAAATTTCAACGAAGGGTGTTCATTTGACCACACTTGAGTGAATGTAGCTCAGCCCTTGGCCGCTTGGTCACACATGGATGAATAGAATACTATGAACCATGAGCCTCTGACAATACCCTCTAAATTATGCAATCTATTTAAGGAACACATATCTTTCCCCTAAATTGAGCATTCCACCTATATCCAGAGTAGTATCTTATGCCTTAGCAGACACCATCTTCTTTTAAGCTTATTTAAATTCTCATATTCAAACTGCTTGGCCTTGATATCCGCAATGAAAGTAGGTCTAGTCTCAATACTTGCCAACACCCCACCTTTCTCTAAGATGCATACTTCATGAACTTAGTCTCTAATGCTTGAATATCTCTATCCAAGGGTCGCTTAGACACCTCCAATAGGCTAGACCACCCATACTGGCAGGTTTCCAGCTTAATGTGCCTTCCACCACATTGTTACTTTGATTGAACTGAATGGTAAAATCATAATCCTTCAGTAACTTCATTCACCTTCAACGGCTCAGATTCTTGTCCTTTATAGTGAAACATGTTGTTGACTAAGATGATCAATATACATTTCACACTTAACCCCATAAAGATAATGTCACTAGATCTTGAGAGAAAACACTACTGCTACCAACTCCAATTCATGTGGTTGGATAGTTTCCTAATGAACCTTAAATTGCCAAAAAAATAAGTTTGGCATTTTTATCCTACATCAACACAACACCCAAACCCAAATGTGAAGCATCATAATAAATAGTAATTTCTTACCTTCAACTGGAAACATCAGGATTAGTGTCATAGTAAAACGAGCTTGAGCTTTTAGAGCTCTCCTCACATTTATCGGTCCACTTAAAAGATACATCCTCTTGAGCTAGCCTTGTCAAGTGCAAAGTCAAAGAAGAAAAATTCTTCAGAAAATCATCAATAATAGCTGGCAAGCCCCACAAAACTCCTTACTCAGCTAGTGAACTAGGACGAACCTAGTTCTTAACTCCCTCAATCTTTTGGGGATGCACCATTACCCCTTCTTTAGAAACTACATTCCCCAAAAAGGCCACTAAAGACAACCAAAATTTACTCAGAGAAAATTTAGTAAACAATTTATGTTTCCCAGGAAAATTAGAATAATGAGAAGATGGCCTGCATGTTATTCCTTACTCTTCAAATAGACCAGAATGTCATCCATAAACATAATTATAAATAAATACAACAATGGTTTGAACACTATACTCATCAAACTCATAAAGGTTGTAAGTGTATTAGTCAATCCAAATAATATTACAGAAAAACTCATTTTGACCTTTATGGATTTTGAATGTCGTCTTAGGTACATCCTTAGGTCTAGTCGTTAGTTGATGGCAATCGGACATTAGATCAATTATAGAGAACACAAATGCACCCTATAATTGGTGAAAGAGATCATCTATACAAGGTAATGGGTACTTATTTTGGATGGTGACTCTATTCGACTGCTTATAAGCTATGCACATGCTCATACTACCATCTTTCTTTTTAACAAACAAAACTGAAGAACCTTATAGTGAAGCACTAGGATGGATAAAAACCTCAGCATGGAGCTTTTGGATCTGAACCTTAAGTTCTCTTATGTCACGCCCCGGGAGGGTATCCTTTGCGTAGCCGGCGCTCAGAGACTATTGCTAACCCCTAAGTGAATCACTCGGCCTCATCACATTCTTATAGCGAAAGACATCAATGAATAAAAACACTTAGAGAAAAGAAATGACAACCGATAATAAAAGGCCAAAGGCCAGACAATCCATCCATCTACTGAGTAAGATGAGTATGAAACAAACTAGTCAAAACACAATTCAATCATATCTTAACAGTCTAGTCTATGAAGTCTCTAAGATATCTGACTAAATAGTGCCAATGACAGGCTCATGGCTACCTCTAAATAGAATAAAATAAGTCTAAACTCAAAGCTAGAATAGAAATATGATATCCTCCGAAAGTACGGGAGGGCTCACCAATCAGCTGAAAGCAAATAGGTCCTCAATGGGGCGCCTATTGATGACTGCTAGTACTTATCTCTACATCATGAAAGATGCAAGCTCAAATAGATATCAATACATGGAATGTACAAGTATGTAAAATAACAGAAGGAAACATGTAAAGGAAGAATAAAATTAACTCAAATAGCTCAACTCAAGAAGTAGGAAACTCAATCAGTAAGTCAAGAGTCCAAAGTAAGAATGCAATTTAGATAATGATCACTCATATATCATCTAGTCCAATCCACTCAAAGTATTATCAAGGCCTATTTGGAAGTTTCTCTGACTGACAACCATCATCTATGAGCCGATGATGATATAATGAAGCGATATCATTACCACATCCAACCAATACCTTTACTAGGGTAAATGACATCCCTTCATTGGATCCAAAATCACTAACATCAAGTCCTCTTTTGGGACAATAGGAAATATATGATTTTATGATTCAATCTTCTTTTATGCCGGCTACATAGTTATTGAGTTCGAGTTGGACTTACTCTTACTCAATTCGGTGCTCAATACTCCTCCTAAGACTCAATATGCTCGTAAGACATCAACACTATGGTTAAGTCATTCATCTAGTCTCATTGGACATTTTGTCAAGTCAATTCATCACATCAACTATCAACTCTTTAGTTACATTCTTTTTAGTTTCAGCTCTTGACTCATAAAGACTCTATCATCATCATTCTAACTCATAGCATTCAGGAAAACAAAAGTAGAGTTAAAGCATATAGGGATTACATAGACTCTTTAGACTCAAATTATACTCATACATAACCATTTAAGTGAAATATGTAAAATAACAAGAATTCATGCTACGATTTATATAGAAAAGCAAATCACCAAATTCAAACATTTAATTTATAAAAACAATAATTCATGCAAGATCATATAGGAATACATTAGGATTTTAGAGAAACCTTCAAGAAACATTCATGGGAGACTCAATTCATTCACAACTCCATAAATTCAAATTATGGGGCACATGAAAGACCATAATCCATGTTTTGGTTAGCCTTACATACCTGGAAATTTTGAGTCTTGAAACAGCTTGAAAAAACTCACAAGATCATCTTTGAACCCTAGCCTTTTTCTCCCTTGAAACCTTGCTTTAAATTGGAGAAGGTGTTTTTAGAGTAAAATGTTTGGACTGATATGTTTAAGGATTTATGTAAGTGTAAAAACATCAAGTTTAGGCTTTGAAACAGTGGGAAAAGACAAAATGTCTTTTCTTAAAAAGTTGTCTAAGTCGTCCATGGGCCTACCTATGATCCACAGGAACCATTCTGTAAACCTTGGGCAAATTTTGGGGTCTCTGGATCGATTCCACAAGCCCAATCTATGGCCCATAGATGGGTCCATCAAATGTGGAACCAAAAAATGGATTTTCTAAAGTTTTTCCAAGAGTTAATAGTATGGGTTGTAACTCAAACTATGGACTATATGTTGTTTCATATCAGTAAAACAGCCATAACTTTTGACTGAGAACTCTAAATAAGATGAAATCAGCTGCGTTAGAAAGCTAATTCAAAGACATTTCATTTGGAAGGTCATGGGGCATCTAATTCTCTATGTGCTAAGAGTTATGATCATTTAAAGCTGACTCTTGTATAATTTAACCACTAGAAACTCAATTTATAGAAAAGTTTTAAACTCAGCTAAGTACTAGAGGTCCCTTATGACCCTAATCCACTTCTCATATGTAAGAATGAGTTTTGAAACATAAGGGCATATAAGAATAGTGTTGTGGGGTGTCACATCTTAACTCTGTGGAGCCATGTGATAAGGGGGAATAGTGATGGGGTAAGTGTCCGGCTCTAGATCAATGTCAAAATTTACATCCCTATCCGGAAGCATACTAGAAAAATCAGTAGGGAACACTTCCTCAAACTCAGATAGTATAGGAATGGACTCAATTCGGGGAGATTCAACATCAACATCCCGAATATGAGTCAAATAATCCAAACGACCCTGCGTCACCTATTTCCTACCCCAAATATGACATATAATATTAGCTGGCTTAGGCGTGTACACCCTTTTCCACTATAATCTTTTCCTATCCAGAATCTATAGAGTCACAGTCTTAGAATTGTAGTTAAGCATGAGAAGGGACAACCAAATCATGCCTAACATCACATCAAAGTCAGACATATCCAGAATCACCAAATCAGCGCAAGTTTAAAAGCCTATAAATAGAACAAAACAAGCACAATAGACATGAGTGACTACATCATACTCTCCACTAGGGGTGGAAACATGGATGGGGGTATCAAGCATGTCAAAAATAATATCAAAACCCAAGTTAAAATTTACTAGCACTTAGGAATAAGTAGACCCCAGGTTAAACAAAATAATAGTCATTTGGTCACAGAAAAGAATAGTACATGTGATCCCTATATCTGATACCTCGAACTCTATCTTACTTGAGAAAGTACAAAACTGAGCTTTATCATTCTAACAAGCAAACTTCTTATTTGGTTTTGCTATTTTTGTACCTGCATTACCATTTCCTTAGCCTCCATGACCTCTCTAATTTCCTCTTCACCCACCTTGTAGATGTCCCCTACCATTATTACCTCTATTTATAGGTACTATTACTCTGGTCAGTTGCTACACGGGATCGACTATTTGAGGGTGGAGTCAATCTTTCCTCATATGCCTTGGATTCCCATAATTGTAACAATTGTGATCAATAGAAGGTTGGTTTCCTAAAGCTAAGGAACCTCTTTAGTTATCCTAGTAAGGATTCTATTATGGAGTCCCAGAGTAGACACTTGTAGAACCAGGTATGGCTGACTGCACGGGTCGAGCTGCAATTGTTGGACTAACTGTACCTTTAGAGTAAGAGCCATAAAAGTTATTTGCACTCTTGGGCCTCTTAGCTAAGGCCTTTGCCTACTAAACTTTTAAACTCCTTCTACCTTCATCACGAAGTTTGTCTGTTCATAAAAACTTTTACCTGCAGAGGTTATATGGACAAATAAAATATGTACTAATATGGATAAATAAAATATGTACTATGGAGTTCAAACACTTAATGAATAATTGGATTCTCTCCTTCTCTATGGTAACCAATTATGTAGCTAGAAAAGGCATGAAAATTAGCCTCATAAGTGACCATCATGCTACCTTGCTTAAGTGTCATGAACTCATCCTTCTAATGATATCTCAAAGTTCAAGGTACATACATCTCCGTAAAGCATGGAACTGAACCGAAGTGAGTGATGGCAAGATCGACGACTAGCATTCTACAAAAGCTTTCTACCACTGATTAGTCTCCCATTGAAGCTAAAAGGTAACAAACTCAACCCTATGCTAATGAACAATGCCCAACTTGAGAAGACTCTTATAAAAATCCAAGATAAACTCATGAGCATCCTCATTAACCTTTGAACATTAGACGCTTCAACTTTAAAATCTTAGTCAACATCTCATGCTTAGTGCCAAATATCACTAGGCCGAAAAAAGGATGGATGAAGGTATCGGTACCCATTGTTCCCTCAATATTAGTGGTCGTAGTTATAATAGGGTGAGTTACAGGAGCTTGAGCAATGGGCACCATGAAAATGGCTCTAGAGTTGACCAACCTACTCAAAAAAGCCACTACCTATTGAGCTATTACTAGGTCCAAAAGGGAAGTCCTGTCGTCTCAGCCTATGCATTTTCCTTAACTTCTGCATTCTCATCAACCTCAATTTCAACATTATCTTCCATCTCCACTAGAGGTGCGTGAGGGGACTCTACTATGGGTACATTTTCAACTTGGGGTTTATTCGTGATAGGCACCACCCTTCCTTAGCCTCTACCATTTCCCCTTCCTCTACCTCTACCTCAGCCATATCCCCTTGCTAGTGGTTCCTTCACAGGATCATTAATAGGAGCTACTAGACTAACACCATTTTATTGCATATTATTCATCTACAGACAGAAAAATAAAGAGATTAGATACTAATTTGAATTAACCAGTACCAATTGAGTTAAGTTATAGCACAAAATAATGAAGCAAAAATAGAGAGATTTCCTAAAGTCTTGTAGCCTCTCAAAGAAAAGTATAGGTATATTTGTAGCATTCCACAAGACTCTACAAGACTTGTTTTGGTACAACAAGATTAACGAACTTAGGAATATGATGCCAACTTTTGTCATGATCTCGATGCATCATAATTTTCACTCGCACTAATCCTATGGTGGGATATCTATTGAAACAACCCCCAAAAGTGCCCGAAAATGTGCCTCAAAAGTGCCCAGAATCGTAATTTCCTTATATCTCAAAATTCGTGCATGATATCAAAAATCTTTCATATTCTTGTTCATGGGGTCAAAATGAGTGGAAAATAGGTCTAACCTCGAGTTAAAGCAATCGTAGCAAAAATTAACAATCGCAAAAATGTGATTTCCATAGACGATTTGCGCCCCTAGCGCGACGCACCAATGGAGTGCCTCTGTGTATTTTTGTGGCCAGTTTTCTATCTCAGTCCAAGGCCTTTGGGTCTTGGCCTAAGTGTTCCCATGCACAAAAATGTCTATACTTAGCCTTATTTCACCCTCATTTCATTCAAGACATTCCCAAATACACACCCAAACACTTAGACAATATTTCATCTCCAAATTTCAAGTCTCAAAACTCATCGAAGTCTAAGGTCCTCATTCAAGCTTCAAGTCTCCATCTCCAATCTTCAAGCTTCAAGTCTCCATCTCCAATCTTCATCAAGTTATTCTCCAAAGCTAAGGTATGTGGGTTTCTTTCATGGATTTCTTTCACCCATGATGCCCAAGCTTTCTTTTACCTAAAATTACATGATTTAAAGTTGATTTACTCATGGGTCTTATCTATTATGAATTTCACTATACACCATGTTGGGGTTTATGAAATTGTGATTGTTTTACTATGTTATGAGCTATGAATCTGAGATCTATGGTGAGATTTGATGAAGGGTTTTGATGTATATTGCTTGAGGATGTTACCAAGTATTAATTGATGGTTTTACATTGGATTTCCTTGCATGATTACATCCCTAAATTGCATGGTTTTACACTAGCCCTATACACCCGCCAAGTGTTTGATAAAATGTCCGATTATGGCTATCTTGAGGAATTAAAGGCCCAATGCATGTTTTATGAGTTAAATAACTATATGATGATGAAATGAACGTATGTATATAGTTTCCTCCTATATAGTGTTGGAATGTGGCCATTCCCTACTCGGGGGTTGCGCGCCGGGTAACCATGTCGAGGGTTAATACCTTGATAACTATGTCGAGGGGTTTGTACCTTGATAATCATGTCGGGGGTTTGTACCTCATTACCACGGGTGGTAGGGTATGACGATCCACCAACCATGTTGGGGGGGAGGGGGGTTTGTACCTTGATAACCATGTCGAAGGGTTTGTACCTCGGTCACCAATGGTGGTAGCGTGCGACGATCCACCAACTAATTGATGGGGTTGTACCCCAATCATCAAGGGTGGTAGGGTGCAATGATCTACCAATATAATAGTGGTCTCTTCTTATGCATGTTTTAAGTTCTATATAAGCATAATTTACTACAAGCATCTTTCATACATGTCATATTGTTATATGCTACTGATTGCCTATGTGTATGCATTTCGATTATGTTACTTATCTCTTGTTCCATTACATCCTACATGCTTAGTACATTCAAATGTACTAACGCATATTCTTTGCCTACATGATGTCACCATGTAGGAACGGGAGCCCCACTTAATAATCCTCCTCCACGTGGCTAGTATGACTTCTCTCAAGCTAGATGGTGAGTCCTCCATTCCGAGGATAATGACTATGTTCTCATACTTTGTATTACAACTCTCTTTCTTTATTGTATATTTGACTATGAGAGTGATCCTGGTTGCTTGTCTTGGCCCCTGCTCTTATCTATGTGGTAGAGGTGTTATTGTACATATTATGTACCTATGCTGTAAGTCTTTACTCTCTTGTTCTTGATTTTTATGTTATGAAGTTTCCCTTAGCCCTTATTGCCCTTATTTCAAGTCTATTATGTCATTTACTTGCAATCAATGATATGTTAAGAGGCTTGCTTGGGGTCCCTTCGGGTTTTCCATGCACTATGTCACGTCTAGGCCCTAGGCCTGGGTCGTGACAACTATTACTATAATCCATCAAAAAATTGAAATGCAATAGTTAATTTAAAGATGTGGAAATAGGTTTAGATATTAGCCAAATTTGAGCTCTCATAAACTCAGATAGAATAGTCTAAATAGTGCAGAATTAACCCCGTTGGAACCTAAAAGTCATTGTACCAAAACTCTACTAATAGTCCAACATAAGGGTTTGCAAAATAAAGTAATATCAAAGAAATGTTTGAGCACCAAAGAAAATAAACTAAGAATCTAGATGAATCCATGGTAGACTAAAAGAGCTAGCTTACCCTTGCATTTGGAGATCAACAATCTCCTAGTTGAGGTCTGCCAACAATCGCTTGAAGATTGTACTCAACAAAGAAAGAATAATAAGTAGAGTATACACAATAATAGTATATTGATAGGATCATGTCGCTGTTCTAATAAGTAAAATATATATATGCATAGCCATAATATAGTAAAGCCATACATATACAAAAACACTAACAAGTTACCAATTCATGTTCATATACAATTCACAATATCATCTCAAATGTAACAGTTAATGATGGTCCTCTCATAGAATCCATGCCTAAATTGCTAGTGCGTCAAAATGTGGCACCCGATCTAATATATGTCAGAACGTGACACACGATGCAATATATGTTGAAATATGACAACCAATCTAAAATATGTCAAAATATGACACCAAATCCAATATGAGTCAAAACGTGACATTCGATCTAATGTATACTAGTGTCGTACATAATCCAATAATCACAATCATAATCATAACCACAATAGCAACAAAAGTTACACACTTGTACAGTTAAGCAATAGGTTCATTGCATGCAATTAATTACAAAAATTGTTTCTTAGGTTCATTCCATCTTTCACATTTCACATACAGGCAGGAAATTACTAACAATGTAGTGCAGGGGTACATATAGCATAGACGAGAATCAAAGCCATCACCTACCTTGAAATAAGCTTTGAGAATCTCTAAAGAACAATCTTTCCTTTTTAAAAAAAAAAAAAGCCTTAGCTTGTTCATGATCTAAAAACAAACAAGAATTACAAAAAACAAAAAAGAAAATCAATGAAAAATGGGCTAAACTATCTGGATTATGTTAAAATCCTAACTCATAGCCACTTTCATGATCATCAACACCCCCCCCCGGCGTCGCCCAAACTAGGGCTTTTTGCACGATTAATTTCAGGCCAAAACCTTTTTCTAAGAGAATTCTCATAGATTCTAAGGTCTAAAATCATATTATAAGTTAGAGGAATGATTTATTTACCATTATCAAAGAAATAAGTGAAAAATTAAAGAAAAATAGTCCTATGTCGTTTATGGTTTCTCAAGAATGAAGTAGGAGACATAAAACCAGTTTTGGGACTTTTTTGACTTAGATTACGATTGCCCTGCCATGACGATCACTTCCACCACAATGGGCCCGCCATAGCAAAAATAATACCACCATGGTAGGTTGCAGAAAGATACAATCTCAAGATTTCCATCCCAAACCCCCATTAAGCAACACACCCTCAAATTTTGATCATCCAAAATCATCCCTTCACGTCAGCACCAATCTCAAGAATTCTACTCGCCCGAATTTTATTTCGTAAAGCCATATAGGCTCCTTATCATCTTGACTATCAATTCAAAAGATCAAAACAATGTTTCAAACCCCAATACATTACTGAATTACTCCAGACCTCACCTAACCCACATTTCATCCAAATTTGGCCTAGCTCCAAATTTTCAAATTACTATCCAGGAGTATTCTGGACCAAAATTCTACCCCATTGGTGTGTCCATAATGATGGTAACACATCATTATATCTTCACCATAAATATTCTTAGAAATTCCTTATATCCTATAACCGTTCACAATTTCAACTTGGGATCACATTGTCATTCAAAGCTCTTCCTGATACAAATGATGATTGATTGGAATCCACTAAAGTCTCCATAACCAATTTCAACCTAGCTTTGATCACTTTAGATATATAACTTTGTATATTGTTGAGCAACATGAGATTGGCCTGTATTCAGTTGTTCTAGTTGGATTCTCCACCTTAGGTATGAGTGTTTCCATGATACATCTACGCAACTATGAGGGCACCAAAATGGATAGGGGTGAACCCCAAGCTCCCACTACAAGCCATGCTCTTTTAAAGCATACAACATTTAGTCCATCCTGCCCTGGAGCTTTTAAATAACTGATACCCTGAAGAGCTACTTCCACTTCTTTCTTTATTATTGGAGTTTCTAGTGTTGCCGTGCTCCATTTAACTTCCACCCCTTATTATATTGTTGCCCACACTTGGTAAACAAGTAATATCTTGTCCGCAGCAATCCTCGATAAAAGTTGAGTGCCTTCTGCTTCAATAGCTTCCTGAGTTTGCACAATGATATCTGCAACTGTAGTAAGACTAGTGATAGTATTTTGAGTCAATATATTCTTTATATAAGCAACGAATATCCTTTATTAGCATCACCTAGATTCAGCCATTGCACCCTCGACTTTCGCCTCATAGCATTTTCTTCAACCATACTCTGCTTCTTTAACGGTTGTCTCAATTCCCTTTCTTGATCCCTATGAGCATCTATCATATCGTGATCTCTCATCGAAATTTGAATTTGTTGAAGCAGCTTTCTCTAATATGCTAGATCTTGTCCTCCACCCCTCCATACATAGTATTATTTAGTACTTCAATTGCACTTTTCACCGTTTTGATCTTTGTACTACACCATAAATTTTCTATTTCCAGTCACTTGAAAATAACAAAGAGGGGAACCATAAGAAGGTGATACAGAACGAGAAGTCTGAAGAACGTAATGAAAGGTGAAAGAAAAAAGAGCAACAGAGCTCTTTTGAGGAGAAACAAGAAGAAGAAGAAGAAACAAGACATCAACGGTATTTAAGAAATTGACATTTTACAATTGACTTATGTTACTTCTTTTAAATTATTTTGATGCGGAGATAGAGATGAATCTATATTAATTAATCTTATTCATGCCTTGTACTAATTAGTCATGGAACGAAATTAACTAATTTAAACATCTTATAATCGACTTATATACTATTAATTATTTTATTTTCATTTGGTTATGCATAATTTTTCAGGTGAATGTGATCATACCTTAATGAAGGAAAACACTGATAACAATGCTGAAGATGGTCGTCTAAATAAGATGCCAGAGAGTATGATGTTTAAATCCCTTTATGACCTATGCAAGGTAATTGACTAATCATAATTTATGTCTATTTGGCTGATTTTGGGACTACTTTACTTTATTTCAAATTAGAACTATTAATTTTGAGGGAAAGATTTTACTTTTGGCTACCGTGAATCTTTTGTGGAAAACACAAAGTGAATTTATAAGTGATAATACAAAACGATATATCTGAAGAACATGTCAGAAGTAAGACAACAAAGGACCAAGAAGACTATCAGAGAGAAACTACCTGACCAACAACGACAACAAGGTATCGCTGGAACTTAAAGGAATTTTACATCTCACGATTGACGCTTAAGTTCTTTATTTATTTTTAGATGGGAAAGTAGAGGTGGATTCTAAATTTTAATTCAGTGGATAGATAGTACTACGGTTCTCATTATTCCATCTGATCCATGAAAAAATGATATTGTTTTCTAGGGTAGAAACTCCTTAGCTAAATGGCATAAGGTAGGGTTGTAACCTATGGTGCATATAGGAATTACATTCCAACTCAAATCTAATTTTTTGAAATTATAATTGTTTTTCCTATGTATCATACCATCATGTTTAGTTATGCATGATTCTTAGGTGAGACCAAGCTCAATGAAATCATATGTCATGACTGGGACCTAGGGTCTAGGAGTGACATGGCGAATGAGAACCCGAGAGTCCCCAAAAAAGCCTCATAGTATCCATATTCACATCATTAGTTCAGAAGCGTATACAAATAGTAAACAAATAGTCTAAGGGACGGGAAAGTAGGACTCATGCTATAGGGATGTCATAGAATAGGGATTAATATGGATCACATAGCACATAGCACATAAGAACTATGGGGCGGGTAAGTATGACTCATGGATTTACATAGCACATAGCACATAAGAACTACGGGCGGGTAAGTATGACTCACTCACTCTATGGGGGCAATACGGGACGTAAGATCTTCCACATTTCCACATCAAGCATACATACATATCATAATTCTCATAATCAATCCATAAAAGCCATATCCAATAGATAACCATAATCATAAACTTCAAATACAACACATAACATATAGATTCGACGAGAGTCTACAAGATGTCCAACAATGTCTCTAGTCATAAGATGGGACGGGGGCCAAGATATACCCCAGGCTTACCCTCAAAGTAAATAACATAAATAAAACACCATAGGTAGAGGAATGGTAGTTGGTCCTTGGAAGATAGGACTCACCACAATAAGTAAATCTCAAGATCCAAGCTAGACGTTGCACGGTGGATTAACGTAGTCCTCAGTCCTTACATGGTGACATTATGCAGGCAAAAGTATGCGTTAGTATGTTTGAAAGAACTAAGTATGCAGGATGTTATGCATATGACTTACCAAACATGCATTCAATGTTAGATGACAAAGGCACATAATATAGAAGGAGTTATATAGCAAGAGATTTAGTATACGATGTGCCATGAAACTAATAATGCATGAAATATACAAATGCTCATGTATAGTCGGGATGGACTATAACCGACAAATCAATTCATATGAGCTATTATATGAATTAGTCCGATAAAAACTTCCTATAAAACTTACGACCTTGCCTTTTCGGTAGATGGTCACCTTTCTTATGACCATCTTTTTAGAAGGATTTTCATTGTCATATCATATCATATCAATAAATGTAACCATTCATTATTACCCAATCTTTTTGGTAATGGCTTCCATTCCTATATTGGCACATAGTTCAAGAAAAGGGAAAGGACCCTTGGGGATAGCCCTTACACCCCCAATCTATCGGTGCTAAGTCAAGACATCCCACAAGAATACTTATACATATACATGCTTTCAAATGAGATGCAATAGTCATCTCAAATCCTTTCAATGTATATTTAGTCTCAAAAGCCAAATCATAATTCATAATCATGATACGCATGCATAGGAATAGCTCATGCTTATGACAATATGGTGCAAGCACCCAATATGCTCAAAGAGCCAATAACAACAGACATTTATGTGATCACATTCTTGTCATAACCAATATATTTCCCAATATCATTTGCATAAACATAATTGGGCTTAACCCACTTCATAATTTTCATAAAATCCAATGCTCATGAATGTACATGCTATGAATGAGATGGGAATAAAATGGGTAATATAGGCTCAAACTTAAATCAACAATA
>JAABOM020105405.1:0-25422 GCA_011800125.2 Solanum clarkiae
AACATAATACAGAAAGTAACATAAAATACTTTTCTCATAACATCTATATATTTTTAACAAAATGAGAAATGTTAAAAAAAAAGTTAGGTTGGGTGGAGTAGAATTTATTTAGTTCAAAGAAGTAATATTCAAATATTTTTGAAGAAGGTGTGGATGATTTGGGGAGGAGGGAGGAGGGGGGACGAGGTGTTGAAGTAAGAATTTTTTTTTAAAAATTTAGAAGAACAAAAATTCGGGGAAGGGGTGTGGTTATTGGGGGAGGAGGTGGTGGAGTTGGGTACGAAATTTTTTTTAAATTTTATGTTTTGGATAATAAATTTTTACATTTTAACAATAAACTTAGTTTATTTAACTTTTTGCTAAGTTGAAATGTTTTATTCATTTAGAATGTCATATGGTAAGATTTTCTTAAATAAAAAAGTGTGTATTACACATACTACAAAGGTATGTTTTTCAAACAAATGAGTGAATTTAGGTATGAAATTCATACTCACAATAATTTAGGTATGAAATTCTGAAAGAGAGAATAGTCTAGGTGTATTTTTGACATTTTACCAAGGAAAAAAAAAAAGAAAATCACTTACCAAGAGAGAAAAATGTGGAGGACGTATTTTTCTTAGTATCAAATACGCTATTTTGTTTGTCGTAATCCTCACTTCCTATATTTCTTGTTATTTTACTTCTTTTGCGTGTGGGTTGGGACCTTTTCTTAAAAAAGAACGAAACAAAAAAGTTTATTCCTTTCCTAAAAACTTTCACATTTTTACTTAATTGGTGATCCAAAACCAAGAGAATGCCTAGACGAAACTCTCCAAGAAGGCCATCCACGACCCGCCAACAACACCACTGGCCGTAGTGTGTGAAATGATTCCAAAAAGTGCCAAAAAATGTGCTTGAAAAGTGTCCGAATTTGTATTTTTCATATATATCAAAATTCGTGCGTGATATTGAAAATAAACTTCATATTCTTGATCAGGGGGTAAAATTGAGTGGGAAATGGGTCTAACTCGAATTCTAGAGCAACTGTAGCAAAATCCGAAATTTCAAAGTGGTGAAAAACAGTGAGATTTTCGCGCCCCAGGCGCGACGCGCTAGGGGCATACCTCAGTGTAAATTTTGCCATTTTTTGTCATCCTATCCAAGACTTTTGAGTCTTGGGACTAAGTTTTTCCATACGTGAAAATACCCTATACTTAGCCATATTTCACCTTCATATCATACAACACGTTCCCCAAAACCCTCTCAATCACTTAGACTAACATTTCGCTCAAAATTCAAGTGCCAAATCTCTTTCCGGATCTTAAGGAATTCATCCAAGCTTCAAGTCTCCATTCAAATCTTCATCAAAGAATTCTCCAAGGCCAAGGTATGTGAGTTTCATTCATGGGCTCCTTTCACAAATGAAGCCCAAGCTTCCTTTTTACATAAATTGCATTATTTTAAGTTGATTTACTTATGGGTCTTACTTACTATGAATTTGACTATGAACTATGTTAGGGTTTCATGAAAATATGACTATTTAAGCATGTTTTGAGCTAAGAATCTATAATCTATCTTGAAATTTGATGAAGGTTTTGATATATATTGCTTGAGGGTGTTACTAAGTATTGGTGGGTGGTTTTATGATGGATTTTCTTGCATGGTTTCACTTTTGAATTGCATGATTTTACACAAGCATTACACACCCACCAAGTGTTTGATAAAATTCCCTTTTAACGATTCTTTAAGTTTTGATGAACTATTGGTTGATTTATGATTCAAGTGACTTTATGGTGATTTTGGACTTTCTAAAGATATGTTTAATTTATGAAAATGTTGATGATGTTGTAGGGACGGATTAAGCCTCCTTTTCAATGATTTTACCTCTTGTGAGCTTTTGATGTTGATGTTAATGCAAGGGCAATGTTGATAATGGCCCATTCTAATGTTTGAAGTTATGCTCACCATTTGAGGTCAATGATGTTAAGAGCTACTCGTGCCATGTCTATATGTTTATTGCAAGTTATTAAAGTATGATTATCTTATATATTCTGTGGGATTAGACTTAGCACCGAATGGACTAGTCCCCAAGTCCCAAACCTACGTGCCACCACAGGTGAAGGGATTAGAGGCAAGTCCCTAAATCTCTAAGAGGCGAGTACCCTAAATATGAGGGCTTGAGGTGAGTACCCGAGTCCAAGAACTAGAGGCGAGTACCCGGTTCACATAAGGCTTAGTGGACCCACTTATGCATTAGGAGGTTCACGTTGGCAAGTATCTTCCCCCTTTCTTCCGGTGTAGGATTGTCATCGGGATTCCAAGTTGTAGCTCGCTTGGTTTTATTTTATGTCGGTTGAGGTTTCTTCCTACACTTATATATATTATGTTCCATGTAAGATGAATGATTTACATTGATCATATATGCCATATTGTTATTATGCTCTCTATTGCTTATCGTTATGCATTTTGACTATGTTGCCTATCTCTTATTGCATTGTATCCTACATATTTAGTACATTCAAACATACTAACATATACTCTATGCCTACGTGATGTTACTATGTAGGGACCAGAGCTCTATTTGACCACTCTCCTCCACGTGGCCAGTTTGACATCTTGAAGATAAGTTTGGTGAGTCCTCAAGTTCGAGGATGCTATCTACTTTCTCTTGTTATTTTTAAAACTTTTTTATGTTGATAGTTGATATTACGAGGGTGAGCCCGAAAAGTGTGTAGTGGCCCCCGCTCCTATCTAAGTTTAGATGTGTTGTTGGAATATTATGATGTATCTATACTATGAGCTTGACTCCTTATGTTTTATGGTATCAATGAATTTTCCTTAGTCCCATTTATCCCTACTTTTACTCTATTGTTGTTGTATAATTGCTTTCGCGACCAAGGATGTGTAATGATATGCTAAGAGGCTTGTTTGGGGTCCCTTTGGGTTCCCCATTTGCCGTGTCACGTTTAGGCCCTAGGTCCGGATCGTGACAAACTTGGTACAGAGCATTAGGTTGTTAATGATCCTCGACATCCAACACACCGCATCGATTAGAGTCTTATTCATCATTATGCAGCGCACCACAACTATGAATGAGAGGCTATGAGACATTTTAGGAAATGTTTCCCTTCTTCATGGTCAATGTCATGCTTTAGAAGTGAGATATGACTTTTCTCTCTAACAAATGTTCTTTGATCTTCTAGTTGATCATGCCGCTTCAAAGAGAAAGGCCAAGGAAGGGTCGTGCACTTATGGGACAACCGACTTACCCCACTCTTCAAGCTCCTCAAGATGGAGGGGCTATCGAAGTTGAGTTCCGGAATGTTATTACTTTGTTGGCACAACTATGACCCATCGAATGAACCAAGGGGTTCAAGATCCTCATGCTAATACTCCGACCTCGAGAGTTAGGGACTTTGCTAAAATGAATCCACCGAAGTTCTATGGGTCTAAGGTGGATGAGGATCCCCAAGAGTTCATCGATGATGTATACAAATTGTTGTCTATCATGAGGGTGAATTTGGAGGAAAAGATGGAGTTGGCAACCGACCAACTAAAGGGGATGGCTCAAGTTTGGTTTGTGCAATGAAAAGTGGAAAGGGGAAATCATGATGCTATTCCTTGGGAAGAGTTTAAGGTGGCATTTCTAAATCGGTTCTTCTCTATTGATCTAAGGGAGGCCAAAATGATGGAATTTATGAATTTAAAGCAAGGGTCCATGAGTGTGAGGGAGTATGCCCTCAAGTCAACTCTCCAAGTATGCTCCACAATTAATTGCCGATCTGCGATCAAGGATGAACAAGTTTGTGATGGTTGTATCCAATTTAGTGAATGAGGAGTGTCGTGCCACTATATTGATAAATGATATGGATTTGTCCCACCTTATGACTTATGCCGAAAAACTTGAGGGGGAGAAGCTTAGAAAGAGGAGAAGTCAGGGATCCAAGAGGGCTCGATTTGAGGGTAGCTTCCAAGATCATGGGTCCACCATGCTCCAAACTAGAGGGTTGCCAAGGTTGGAGTGGGCAGTCCCAAGAATCAAGGTGAAGGTGTTGGTGGACAAGCTCCTCCTACATGCAACAAGTGTGGAAGGTACCACCTGGGAGATTGCTTAGTCGGTTCGGGTGCGTGTTTTGGATGTGGTTGAATGGATATAAGATGAGGCATTGTCCATGGTCCCCTAAGAACCACAAGGATGTTCGTCGACATTCTCAACCACACCCCTGTATGAGTCACTAGGCTTGACATGGTACTTCGCAGGTAAGTTGAAGGTTTTGATTTTATGGATCCGAGTTCCACTATTCCTTTCATTATTCCTTTTTGTTAGCTAGTGGACTTCTTGTGTGTCCCGAGTCATTATGTGAACCTTTGGTGTCTACCCCTTGTTTAGTCTATTATTGTTGGAAAGCTCATAGGTATTGTTCCATGTTCATATTATATTGGGTCTTGCCTTGTGACTTATTGGATTTGATGTGGTAGATTTTGATGTCATTCTTGGGATAGATTGAGTACATGCATATTGTGTTTCCATTAATAGTAGGACTTGTCGAGTTAGATTCCAATTCCATAGTAGACCTGTCCTTGAGTGGGGGCTTGTAAGGTGGTTGTGAAGGGGTAAGTCCATTCCTTGTGTTAAGGTACAATTAATCTCTAAGGGTTGCATTTATCATCTTATAAGAGTTAGGAGTGTTAAACCTAAGTTATTTCTATTGAGTTGCTTCCGGTGATCAAGGAGTTATTGAATGTCCTTTTCGATATTTTGGTGTTAGGATAGTGTCATTTGGTTTGGCTTATGTACTGGTTATGTCTATAAGTCTCATGAATGGGGTCTTTAATCCCTACCTTGTTATGCTTGTGGTGGCCTTTGGTGACGATGTGTTACTTTTTTTCTTGAAGTGAGGAAGAACTTGTGAATCATTTGACGGTGATGTTGTGAATGTTGATGCATATGGGGTTGCTGGTGAATTATTGGATGTGGGAATTTTTGGGGTAATAAGAGGGTGGTTGGAGAAATTCATCGGTTGAATAGGTTGGGAATGAGGTTGGGTGAAGTTGAAAATGGTGGTGTAGTAGTTTTGATGGTTCTAAACTTTCTTTGGTTGAAAGGGGATCTATTTAGCAAGGCCTTGATTTTCACCTTGGAAGAGTTGGAGGTTTTGGGTGAAGGATGACAAGGTGGAGGTTTTCTCCCAAGGGGGAGATGGTGGTCCATGGTGCCAATGTGGGCTATGTGTGTTCAAGGTTGACGATTGGGTTAAAGTTTGTAGGTTCTTATAGGGTTAGGAAGGAATTGATAAGGTTGCATATGGATTGGAGCCGCCTATGGTTATGATTATGGTTCGTATGGTTCTTTATGCTTCTAGATTGAGGGGATATGTTGGTGACTCCAGTGCTATAGAAATCTTTGAGGTTATGGGTGTTGTGGAGGATAAGTTGACTTAGGAAAGCATTCCGGTGGAGGTATTGGATGGAAGGGTGGAAAAGTTGATTAATAAGGATGTGGTGTTCGTCAAGGCCCTTTGGAAAGAATCGTCAAGTCGAAAGTGCCTCTCGGGGAGACGGAGCGGGCATGAAAAAGCAATATCCATATCTCTTTTATTATATTCAAGCTTATGATAACATGTTAAGTCCTTTTTATGATTTCAAACCTTATGTCTCAGCCCCTATGTCATTTGCATGCAGTCATGTTTATGTTGACAAGTTCATAATGATTTTGACACTTGTGTTGAGATTTTGGAAATGGTGCTTAAGTTCATCGTTGCATTGTTGGGGCTGATTTCTTTATAATTACTTTTCTTATGTACATTTCTTTGACATTCAGGCACGAATGTTCCCAAGGGGAGGATATTGAAACGACACCAAAAAGTGCTCGAAAATGTGCTTTGGAAGTGCCCGGAATCATATTTTCCATATATCTCAAAATTCATGTGTGATATCGAAAATCTGACATAATATTCTTGATCATGGGGAAAAATTGAGTGGGAGATGAGTGTAGCCCAAATTTTAGAGAAACCATAGAAAAATTCAAAATCTTAAAGTGGTGAAAAACAGTGACGTTTTCGCGCCTCAGGCGTGACGGGCTAGGGGCGCGCTCAGAGTAAATTTTGCCCAGTTTTTGTCATCCGGTCCAAGGCTTTTGGGTCTTGGTACTAAGTCTTCCCATACATGAAAATACTTATACTTAGCCATATTTCACCTTCATATCATACAAAACGCTACCCAAAACTCTCTCAAACACT
Organism: Solanum clarkiae; assembly: GCA_011800125.2. NCBI lineage: Eukaryota > Viridiplantae > Streptophyta > Magnoliopsida > Solanales > Solanaceae > Solanum > Solanum clarkiae. The sequence goes on from JAABOM020105405.1 coordinate 6,219, forward strand.
TAGACTGATATTTCGCTCAAAATTCAAGTGCCAAATCTCTTTCTGGATCTTAAGGAATTCATCCAAGCTTCAAGTCTCTATTCAAATCTTTATCAAAGAATTCTCCTAAGCCAAGGTATGTGGGTTTCATTTATGGGTTCCTTTCACCTATGAAGCCCAAGCTTCCTTTTTACATAAATTGCATGATTTTAAGTTGATTTACTTATGAGTCTTACTTACTATGAATTTGACTATGAACTATGTTGGAGTTTCATGAAAATGTGACTGTTTAATCATGTTTTGAGCTGTGAATCTATGATCTATTTTGAGATTTGATGAAGAGTTTTGATGTAGTTTTCTTGAGAGTGTTACCAAGTACTGGTGGGTGGTTTTACATTAGGTCTCCTTGCATGATTTCATTCTTGAATTGTATGGTTTTACACTAGTATTACACACCCACCAAGTGTTTGATAAAATGCCCTTTTAACGATTTTTTAAGTTTTGATGAACTATTGGTTGATTTATGATTCAAGTGACTCTATGATGATTTTGGGCTTTCTAAAGATATGTTTAATTCATGGAAATGTTGATGATATTGTAGGGACGGATTAAGCCCCCTTTTCAATGATTTTACCTCTTGTGAGCTTTTAATGTTGATGTTAATGCAAGGGTAATGTTGACGATGACCCATTCCTATGTTTGAAGTTATGCTCACCATTGAGGTCAATGATGTTAAGAGCTACTCGTGCCATGTCTCTATGTTTATTGCAAGTTATTAAATTATGATTACGGTATTAGACTTAGCACCGAGTGGACTAGAGGCGAGTCCCCAAGTCCCAAAACTATGTACTACCGTAGGTGAAGGGATTAGAGGCGATCCCCAAATCTCTAAGAGGCGAGTACCATAAATATAAGGGCTTGAGGCGAGTACCCGAGTCCAAGAACTAGAGGTGAGTATCCGGTTCATATAAGGCTTAGTGGATCCACTTATGCATTAGGAGGTTCACCTTGGCAAGTAACTTCCCCTTTCTTCCAGTTTAGGGTTGACATCGGGATTCCAAGTTGTAGGTCGCTTGGTCTTATTTTATGTCGGTTGAGGTTTCTTCCCTCAATTATATATAATATGTTCCATGTAAGCTGAATGATTTACTTAAAGCATTGATCTTACATGCCATATTACTATTATGCTCTCTGTTGCTTATCGTTATGCATTTTGACTATGTTGCCTATCTCTTGGCGCATTGCATCTGCATACTTAGTACATTCAAACGTATTAACGCATACTCTATGCCTACATGATGTTACCATGTAGGGACCACAACTCTATTTGACCACTCTCCTCCACATGGCCAGTTTGACATCTTGAAGATAAGCTTGGTGAGTCCTCAAGTTCGAGGACGCTATCTACTTTGTCTTGTTATTTCTAAAACTTCTTTATGTTGATATTTGATATTATAAGGGTGAGCCCGAAAAGTGTCATGGCCCCCGCTTCTATCTAAGTTTACAGGTGTTGTTGGAATGTTATGATGTATCTATACTATGAGCTTGACTCCTTATGTTTTATGATATCAAAGAATTTCCCTTAGTCCCATTTATCCCTACTTTTACTCTATTGTTGTTGTATAGTTGCTTCCGTAACCAAGGACGTGTAATGATATGGTAAGAGGCTTGTTTGGGGTTCTTTTGGGTTCCCCATTCGCCGTGTTACGTCTAGGCCTTAGGTCCGGGTCGTGACAGTGTGAGTCATAATCTGTAGGTAGCTTGATAGTGCTTCACTAAAATGGGTGTAACCTTTTGGTTCAAACTTTGAATAAGGGGAAATCAGTGGTGTTGGAAAGATAATTCAAAGAGTTTTCATTTGGTAGGTTGGGCAACATCTAATTCGTTATATGCTAAAAGATATGATCATTTAAAGTCGACACATATACATACTCGTGCTAGAATTTAGTCAATTGGAAATGTTTGCACTCGGCTTGATGGGAAAGGGCTTGGAATTGCACGAGCGGTCATGGAGGGGCTAGATAGGGGTATTGATGGCTTAAGGGAATAGGATAGGTCGAAAATACCCTTAATGAAACCCGCAGTCCAAACCATGAGAGCTCAGTTTACAGGCCGTAGTTCAAAATAAATACAGTCTGTACATTGTCTCTTAGTGTCAGAATTTTTGAGAATCAAAGACCCTGATTTCCATACTTTGAATATTTTCGGTGGGATCAATCTATGGACCCTATCTACGGTCTGTAGAATCTTCTATGGTCTATAAAAAAGGTCTCATAGACCATTCCCTTCCTTTGCCAAATTCCTCCCTTGAAGATCCCTTTTTACAGGTCTGTTCTACGACTCGTAGTTCAAACCATATGCCATGGATGGACTCGTGAAACCAGAACTTTTCCAGTTTTTCCTACAACTTTTCCATTTCCAAACTTTCTAGGATACGAGGTATTACAATATCCCTCCTTGAGATAATTCGTCCTTGAATAAGATAAGAAATAACTTGAACAAGTGAAAACCGTAACTAGCAACCCAAATCAAGCATGCGAAAATGAGATTCAAAGCTCGTTTTCATGCAACAATTAAACTAATGCACATAATATCACATAGTAACACCAAAATGATTATGCATGCACAATGATTATCAGGAATAACAAGAAGTGCGAAAATGAGGAATTTGGACTTAAGGAGTAGAGTTACCTAAAACCTTAGGCTTGAGTAGTCTGAAAAAGATGGGGATATTTCTATAACACCTCTTACGCAACTCGAAAAATGCCCTATAAGTGTATTTCTCGAATATCTTAAAATCCATACGTTATTTCGTGAATCCGACTTCATATTCTTGTTTAGAGGCAAAATCATGTAGGAAAGTAGTTACCTACAATGTATAGGTTTCTTGTGTCTAAAAATAATTTTTTTGATGAAATTGCGCAAATTAGTACAGTCTACAAAAAGTTCGCATCGCGGACTTGCTACGCCATAGGACAAAATGTTTTGAATTTTCTCTGTTTTAACTAAGGGAATTTGGGTAATAACCCTATGCCTATAAACACGGGAATTTCTCATTCTTCAGCTATTTTCTAGTCTTAGAACTCACAAAAAACTCTCAAAATCCTCTCTAAAACTTCATCAAACCCTTGATTCAATCTTAAGACTTCCAAGAACTTGCTTTGGATTTAAAGAACTCAAGTAAAGTCCCAAATTTTCCTTCAAGAAATTATAAGTTTAAGGCATATACGTTTCATTCATAGGGATTCTTCCACCCATGAAGTCCTATCCTTATTTTTAATCAAATTTCAAGATTTTAATATTGAATACTTTATGGGCAATTCTTCTTATGCAATATAAATATGATTTAAGTTTGAGTTCTTCAAGTAATGATTTATTATGCATGAATACCCATTGGCGTTTGAAATTATGATACTAAAGTTATGTACTCTATAATGCCATGAAAAGCTATGAAAGAACTTGTAGATTTTAGTTGGATTTCATGATACCCAAATTGGGGCTTTTACTACAATGTTGATGAGTTGATTTGAATGACTTTCAAATGAATTAATTTTACTTCTCCCACATCTTATACTCTTGAATTACATGACTTTAAGCATATGTACACATACCCACTATGATTTGACAAAAGCTATGTGACAAGTTTCTTAAATTGATAAAGGCTTTAGGGCATGACATGTGAATTATAAATATTGTAAATGATGAAGGGTTATTATGCATGCTATGAACTCATGAGAATATTATGAATGTTATAAATGATATGAAGCCCTTTTCTTTGATATTATGATGTGATGGCTTTGATGTGCTACTTGTATGATACTACCGTGAATTACGAAGCTTTGTATAATATGGCTATGTATATAAATTGAGTATTCTGTGGGATTGTTAACGTAGCACCGAGAGGACCTTGATTGGTATCCATTGTCCTTTAACTATATTCCACCATAAGATATTTTGTAACTCCTACCGAAAAGATTTTATCCTAAGGTAAGGATATCTCTTAACACCTACATTGTATTGTAAGATGAGAAAATCTTATAATACCTATCAGAAAGGTCATGCCGTAAGGTAGAATAATTTATAACTCCTGCCAAAAAGGCCAGGCCGTAAGGTAATGATATCTTATATTACCTATCAAAAAGACCATTCTGTAAGGTAGGGATATTTGTAACACTCTCTGAAAAGGTCATATCATAAGGTGAGTGGATGATTTACCTTGGCAAAATAGATCACTTCCTTTTTGGTAGTGAATATCGGGATTCCAAGTAGTAGCTCATTTGGTCTTATTTGTCGGTTATGATCTCTTTCCACCTATGTATGATACTTTATGGGTTTTGGTTGTTCTCCATGCATGTTTTAACTAAGAAATTGATCAATCATGTCATACTGAGCCTATGTCCTTCAAATATTATTATGGATCTTGTAATTTATGAACTATGTCTTTGTTGCATTGCACTCTGCATACTTAGTATATTTCAAGTACTAACGTATACTTCTTTTGCCTATATGATCTAATCATGTAGGGACCGGAGGTTCTATTCATCCTTCTCTTCATGTCTAAACATCTTGTTTGAAGATTACTATTGGTGAGTGCTCCATTTCGGGGACAACATCCAATTTCCTTTCATGTTTTGCTAAGACTTATTTACTTACGGATATTTATCTTTTTAGGGTGAACCCCAGAGATGTCTTGGCCCTTGTTCCACTTATGTTTTAGGTGTTGTTGGATATGGATATGTATGTTATAAGCTTGACTCTATTATACTTATGTAATTATGGAAGACCTCCATTATTTCTTGCTTCCCTCTTTATACATGTTGCATGCTGATATAAGATGGAAGTCCTAAGCCCCTACTTATCCTCAAAGCGTGAGTCATACTTATCCGCCCCTTAGTATATATTTGCTATATGTCCATGATAATCCTCTTCACTTAACATCCCCAGCGTGAATCCAACATCCCACTTTCCCTTAGAATTATTTGTTACTTGCTTGTTTCTTAATTATGTTTCTGCAACTAAGGGTGTGCTATACATACTTACAAGGCGTGTTTGGGGTCCCTTCGGGTTCCCCATTCGCCGTGTCATGTCTAGGCCCTAGGCTTGGGTCGTGACAATTTCATCATCATGTCTGCTTTGACTTCCCATGTAGCACTCTCAACATGTTGATTTCTCTAAAGCACCTTAACAGACGCCACACCCTTATTTCTCTATCTTTTGACTTTTCGGTCCAAAATTTGAGTCAGTACTTTTTCATAAGTCAAATTTTCTTTAACATTCACCAACATCCAGTAGAATTACGAAACTTGGGTCACCGATACACTTCTTCAATATAGACACATGAAACATGGGGTGCACCAACTCCATCTTATTAGGCAACTTAAGTTCATAAGCTATCTTACCAACCCTTTTTAAAATTTTTGTAAAGACCACAAAACTTGGAATCAAAATACCCTTCTTGCCAAAATGAGCAACACCTTTCATGGGTGAAACTTTGAGATGCACCCAATCTCCCAAATCAAACTCAAGATCTCTCCTTTTTATATCTGCATATGACCTTTGTTGGCTTTGAGCCATTTTCAATCCATATTTTATCATCCTCACCATCTTTGTAGCCTCCAAAAGCAAGTTTGGGCCTAACAAGGCCATTTCACCTACATCAAACCAACCTATCGGTGGTCTACACCGCTTATTATAAAGAGCTTAAAATGGGGCCATTTCGTTGCTGGAATGGTAACTGTTGTTATATGCAAACTCAACAAGCGGCAAGTGATCATCCCAATTACCCTTAAACTCTAAGACATAGGCTCTCAACATATCCTCTAATATTTGGATGGTCCTTTTGGCCTGACCATCCATTTGTGGATGAAACGTGGTACTCAACTTTACCTTAATACCCAAACCTCTTTGGAATGACTTCCAGAAATGAGAAGTGAATTGAGGACCACGATCTGATATTATTGACAAAGGAACCCCATATAACTATACCAACTCATGAATGTACAACCTTGAATAATCCTCAGTACGATATGAAGTCTTTACCTGTCACAACCCAAATCTAGGGTCTAGGAGTGACATGGTGAATGGGAACCAGAGAGTCCCCAAACAAGCCTTATAGCATCCATTCACACATTGGTTCGAAAGTGAATATGAAATAGAAAATACATAGTTCTAAGGGATGGGAAAATAGGACTCACGCTATGGGGACATCATAGGAATAGAGATTAACATGGATTTACATAGTACATAGCACATAAGAACTAAGGGGTGGGTAAGTATGACTCACTCTATGGGGCAATTCGAAGCTTATGATCTTTCGCATTTCCACCTCAAAACACACATACTTATCATCATTCTCATAATCAACCCATAATATCCATATCAAATAGATAACCACAGTCATGAGCTCCAAATACAAGACATAGCACATAATCGTATGAGAGTCTACAAGATGTCTAACAATGCCTTTAATGATAAGATAGGGCGGGGGCCAAGACATGTTCCCGGGCTCACCCTCAAAGTAAATGATATAAAAAAAGCATCATAGGTAGAGGAATGATAGTTTGTCCTTGAAATGTAGGACTCACCACAACAAGTATCTCAAGATCCAATCTGACCGTCGTAAGATGGGTTAAGGTAAATCTCCGGTCCCTACATGGTTAGATCATATAGGCAAAAGTATGCGTTAGTACGTTTGAATGTACTAAGTAAGTATGTGGACATGCAATGCATATGAACTCATTAAACCTACATTTCAATGTTAAATAACAAGGGTAAATATATAAAAAAAATCATATAACAAGGGAATAATATATCAATATGCCATGAGGTACATAATGCATGAATGCAAAATCACTTCATATATATTGAGGATGGGACCATAACCGACATAAGACCAAGTGAGCTATAACTTGGAACTCCATCGTCTATCCCACAATAGATAAAGAGGTGACCTACTTGCCAATGATAGATCCACACTCATTCTTCTTTTTGTTTCCCCTGTTGGGGCATAAACATACCTATGTTAGGCACATAGTTCAAGGAAAGGAGTATGGACCATTGCGAATAGCCCACCCTACTTCCAATCCGTCGGTGCTAGGTCATCATCCCACTAGAATACATACATACATATATATATATATATATATATTTATATATATGTACATGCTTGTAAAGGGGCATAAGACTTTTAAATTATTTACATGCATTTGTAGGCTTAAAGGCCAAATCACATTCTTCATAATCATGCATAATAGGCTAAAAGCCAAAACATTCTTCATGTAATGCTTCCATGAATAGGAATAGCTCCTTTAGAGCACCTTCTTGAGAAATGAGTATGGACCCTTGGGGATGGTCCACCCTGCTTCAAACCTCAATTGATGCTCCCTAAACATAGTAGTGTAAACATCCATAATTGCTCCAAGAGCCATATCATAGACATATATGTGATCATATTCTTTTTATAATCATAATCTTGTCAAATCTCATACATAACATAATTGGGTCTTAACCCATCTCATAAACTTCATAAAATCATAGTCATGTATGCATATGCCACGAATAAGTTGAGGAATAGCATGAGCATTGGAGATTAAATCTTAAATAAACAATACAATAAGAAATTAAAGTGAAAATGCAATTAAATCCGTATTTATAATCATAGTATAAATTACCCATGCACAAATCAAGCTTTAAAGGGGACGTGCATCTTCTTAACATCATAACTTCTATGAAATTCATCATATAAGGGCTTAAATCAACTTAAAATCATAAAAATAAGTACAACCCACACATTAATTGAATTTAATAAATAATACAATTGAAAACCCAATTTTAAAGTAGCTAAAATTCATGAAAATTTCTAGAAACGTTTTGGGTCTCCTTGGTTGAAAGGAACCAAAGATCAAACCCACATACCTTGGCTAGTGAAGGAATTCCAAGAAGAAACTTGAAGAAGAATGAGTCCTCCTTTGGTTCCCAAGCTAAAATCCCCACTAGAGTTCTTGAGAGAGAGTTGAGAGAATTTGATTTTTGAAAGTAAGGGTTTGTCTTGAATGAGGTTTTGAATTAGTCTAGTAGAAGTTTAGGAATGTAAAGGGGGGTTTAAAGGTCTTAAAAAGCCTTAGGGATGGGTCAAAATATCAAAAATATCTTAATAAAATGCCCCTTTAAATTTTACCTGTAACTTCTCACGGCAAGCGTGAAGCTCTTCACGGTCCGTGAAGGCTCCCCGTCTAGCCCAGACAGATTTTATGAAAATGGGCATAACTTCTTGGTCCAAACTCGGAATGAGGTGAAACTAGATGCGTAGGAAAGCTAATTCAAAGAGCTTTAATTTGATAGGTCATGGGTCACCCAGTTCAATGTGTTCTAAGATATATGACCATTTACAGTTGACCCTTCTATTTGTACTTATGTAAAACTTAGCCAACAAAATTCCTTTGAACTTGGCTTGACGTGTGAGACCCATGATGGCCTTAAACAACATAAACAAGCTTGAATTGAGGGCTTGAAAGTGAATTTATCTTGATTTTGAAGATCCCATACTTAGAAAAATTTCGACGAAATCACCTTCACGGGAGGTCATACGGGCTGTGTAGTATCACACGGGTCGTGACACTACGCATACCCCTCTCCTTAGAAAATTTCCATGGTCAAGTTACGAGATAGTGATTACTTACTTAGAAAAGTTTCACTCTAGAAGTCATACGGGAGGCCACATGGGTAGTGTCACTTGACACAGACTATATACTTGACCATTACACCTTTCTTGGTCCCAAAATTGTGGGATGTCATGCCAAAATACCACTGAAACACTCCTCATGTGCTTCGGAATACTCCATAATCATAATTTTCATATATCTCAAAATTCATGCATGATTTCAAAAATTTGACTTTATATTCTCGATCGGGGGGCAAAATTAAGTGGGAAATGGGTATAACCTAAATTTTAGAAGACCCATAGTGAAAAATAAATTTTTGCTAATTTTTCAAATTCTAGTGTCTGTCTGTGCCCAAGCCACGACGCGCTTGTGGCGCGAATAAGTGTTGTTTGATCTTTGCGTCTGGTCTGCGTCGCGCCGGGGGCGCGGACCAGTGTACTATTTTCCTTGGTTTTCTTATTTCGTACAGTGGCATTGGGGTCATAGCCCCATGCCCATTTGAACATGAATATCTCATACTTAGCCATTTTTTCAACTCTATAACTCATAAAACCCAGTCTAAAACCTCTCCAAGACTTCATCAAATCTCTCATTCAAATTCAAGGATTTCAAGCTCAATTTTGGAACTCTAGAACCCATCTCAAGCTTCAAGTCTCCTTCAAGTTTATCTTAGAGGATTCAAGGTTTAAGGTATGTGGATCTTTATCCATAGGTCCTTTCACCCATGAAGCCCAACCTTATCTTTTTATGAAAATTACATGATTTGAAGTTATATTACATATGAGTATCTCTTATTATGAAATATTAACATAAATTATGTTGGGGTTTTATCAAGTGTTGAATGACTATGCATGAACATCTATTTCAAGCTTATTCCATGAATTGGTTTTGTCAATTGAGACTATGCATGATTTGAGCTATAAAACTATGAGCTATTATGAGCTTTTGTAATGGATTTCAAGACATCCTAAATAAGGGTTTTACTACAATATTGGTGGGATAATTTGCATTAAGTTTACTCACCTTGTTTCACTCTTGAATTGCATGATTTTGAACAAGTATCATGAACCCACCACGTGTTCGATGAAATTATATGATAAGAATTCTCAAGTTATTTACATGATTTACAAGTCAATTGACTTCACGATAATGATGGGCTTTCAAGCGTGTATTAAATTCATGAAAAGTATCTATGATTTTACAAGTATCAAGTTAAGCCCTATTTCAAGAATTTTACATCTTATGAGCCATTCATGTTAAAGGAAGGGCTCATGTATGATTATATCTACTCTCATGTTCAAGTTACGCTCACTAGTAGAGGTCAAGCATGTTTATGAGCTACTCATGTCAAGTTATCATGTCTCTTTCAAGTTACACATGATATTATTAAAGTATGATTATTTCAAGTATTCCGTGGGATTTGGCTTAGCACCGATTGAGGCTTTAGATGGGGGCTCAACTCAAGGGGTCCTTATATAAAGTCTTTAGTCTCTAAACTATGTGCCATAATAGGATTATGAATATTACCTTTTCTATACTAATGGATCCATCTAGTTCATGTTATCATATTTGGTTTGCCTTGGCAAGTACACCACACTTCACTGGGGGGTATCATGCCCGGTCACCTGAAACTGAAGGGGTGTCATGCCTTGGAATCCAAGTTGTACCTGCTTGGTCTATGTTGGTTGAGGTCTCCTCCCACATATGTATAATATATTATGCAAATTGAATGTCTTACAAGGATGTTTTATTACAAGCATTTATCATGTATGTCATATTGAGATTATATATCTATTGATTATAATTATGCATTTTGATTATATTGGCTTATGTCTTTGTTACATTGTACCCCGCATACCTAATACATTCAAACATACTAACATATAATCTATGCCTATATGATATTACCATGTAGGAGCTAGAGCTCCTTTTGATCATCCTCCTCCACATGGCTAGTTCGATTCTCCAAGAAAGCTTTTGGTGAGTCCTCAACTCCGAGGATAATATCTACTATATTTCATGCTATGATGAGACTTGTATTTTATGTTGAACACTTGGTATCAGGAGGGTGAGCCTTATAAGTGTCTTTGCCCCCGCTCTATTCTAAGTTAGAGGTATTGTTGGATATTATGTTTTGTATATGCTATAAGCTTGACTCTTTTATGCTTTTATGATTATCAAAGGGTTGCCTTAGTCCCGTTTTCCCTTTTCATTGCTTGACTCCTATTATTGCTTAAGTTTGCTTCAGCAGACAAGGATGTGTGCATGTTACAATCAAGAGGCTTGTTTGGGTTGTCTTTTGACTTCTCATTCGCCGTGTCACATCTAGGCCCTTGGCTTGGGTCATGACGAACTTGGTATCAGATCACTAGGTTGTTAATGGTCCTCAAAAATCCAACACACCGCGTTGATTGAAGTCTTGTTCATGGTTGTGAAGCGCGCCACAACTATGAAAAAGAGGCTATGAGGCGTTTTAGGAAATGATCCACTTTTTCATGATATATGTCATGCTTTAGATGTAAAGATAAGGCTTTTCCCCTAACGAATGCTCTTCGCTCTTTTAAATGATGCTGATATCAAGAGGAAGACTAAGGAGAGCCAATACTCCCGAGGAGCAACTAGCGCCTTGATGTGTTGTCAAATACAACATATTTGATGCCTAAAACAAAGGATTTTGTGAGTTCTTATGGCGACTTTTTAGCACTTTGATGTGTTTTTATGTTAATTTTACAGAAAAGGTAGGTTGGCATATTTTTGAAGAAAAGTTACAGATTTTGCTGAAGCATAGGCCATACGAGCCCATCGACGAATCGTAGCTCACACTACGAGTCGTAAATTATGTCGTAGCAGGAATTAGAGACCAAAATCAGAAATCTGCCAAGTGAAGGTCACTTCTACAAGCCCAGCCCATTAGTTGTAAGACACTCTATGACTCGTACAGGTGGACTCATAGCGAGAATTAGAGAGCCAAAATGTTGGACCAAAAACTGAAGACAAAGACTACGATATCAACATACGAGTCGTAGCCCAAGCAGCGACTCATACCTATGGGTCGTACCAATTCGGTCCAAAATGCCAAGATCCTGATACAAGACCCCGACTACGACTCATAGGTTCTCCTATGAGTCATAACTGTGAAACTTATCAGATGCCATCTGTCTTTTCTGCATAAATTTTAGGGTTGTTTTTACACACTATAAATAGTTTAAGTTAGGTTATTTTGGGAAAACTTCGGCCAGAGACACTACTCCAAGATAATTTCGAAGCTTTTCTTAGGTTTTAGAGTAGTTATTTTGTTCTTACTTTAAAAACTCATTTCAGGAAATTGCAAATCTTGCTTTGTGCGCATTGTTGATCAACCAAGCTTGTGGATTTGCAATTTGTGGTGCCTATTTCCTTCATTGTTATCAGTGAAACTCTCAACTATGTCTCTTATTTGTATTTTTGTGTGTTTTATTTTAGCAAGGAGTAGCTAAGCACCCACAACTTGGGGTTGTAGGAACCATGGGTAGTTGACTTGAGATGACCTAGGTTTTGTGCATATTTTTGATTGGGGTTTTGCAAGTATTATCTATTTCCCTTCATGATTAATGTTGTTTGGTGGTGGCCAACACCAAACCCTGCCTACTATCACGATCACGACCAAGGTAGTGATGAATAGGAAAAGAGAGGTAGATGACAGGATTCGGTTGATGTTTTCCCATCTAATTGACCAAACCTGACCAAGGGGAGGTTGATTGGGACAATACGTAACAGTTAGTTGGCACGCCATGGTAGCCGACCAAGTTACATGGTGAAATTTGACCTTTACCTTAACAAGAGGGCTGGAAGAACCTAAGTTACCATACTGCATGCAAATCACTAATCGTAGTTATGTTATCTAGGGTAATTGAGTCAACAAACCATGGGGAACACAATTCCCAAGTTGTTCCCAAAATTGAGCATTTTCCCATAATCTAGTTAGCATTTATTTTAAGTTGTTTTTTGAATTACAACAACCTCCCCTCCCAATTTAGAGATTATAGTTATAGATACTAGAAATGATTACTAGTGAAATCTTGTAGTCAAGCCTTGTATTCCCTGTAGATTCGACCCTAACCTTGGTTAGGTTAATTACTGATAGCGACCGCTTTCTTATTGGAGCGTGACTATATCAAACTTATGGCGCCGTTGCGGGGGAACATAACTAGGTTTTGATTTATAATTCACTATTAGTTAATCCTAGTATTAATTTCTAGAGTCTCTTGTACTTTACTTTTGTTTTGTTTTTGATGTTTGATTTTTTTTGCAGGGTATACTAAGTTGTGTGCCCAACACAAGGAGCCAAGGCAATCCCTTAGCTCCCCTAAATTTGGGGATCCATCGACTACCAAGAAGGGTGGCTCAAGTGAATGAGGACATTGGGGTTGAGGAGGATATGCATGTGAATGAGGAAGACTTAAGAAGAGAGGAGAATCCGCCACCAAGGGTTAACCGACCGCAACTCAGAGACTTCAATGCAAATGCTTACAGCTAGAATCAATACCGACTAAACCCTATGGCGATAGATGTTACCTGTTCTATAGTACTGCCCCCTCTACAGGCAGATGCTAAGTTCACGGTATCAAGTGGATTGCTCCAGATGCTCTAAAACTGTGGCCTATTCACCGGGTTACAGTTAGAGGATCCCCACCGTCATCTCCAAAATGTCATCTTCATATGCAAAAGTGTCATAGGGACACAAAATATTTCTATTGACGCTATTGGATTGAGGGTGTTCCCATTATTACTGACTCGCAATGCGGCAATATGGTTGTTTGAACTTCCTCTGTGTACCATCACGAGTTGGGCTGAGCTGCAGAGGGTGTTCCTAGAAAGATATTTCCCAAGGTCGAAGAAGCTGAAGCTTAAGGACCAAATTACAAACTTCGAGCAATTGCCTGGAGACTCTCTTAGCACTACATGGGAAAGATTCACAAAATGCTTGAGAATGGTCCCGGATCATAAGATTGTTGATGATGCTTTGGTTGAGATCTTTTACAGAGCACTTGATGAAAATAGCAAAGCATGTGCCAATACGATCATAGGAGGTGTTTTTCTTGATCATCATTTAAGTTAGTGGCAGAAAGAATGGAGCAAGTGGTAAAGACCAACAGAGCATGGGTTCAAAGTAAGCATGGTAATACAAAGAGTTCTTGTGCGGTTACCACAAATAGTGAGCAAGCAAGAGTGAATGAAGAGATTATGAAGCAACTTGCTTAACTCCGTACAAGCATGGATTTGGTTTTGAAGCAAAACCAAGCTAGCATGAAGGAAATAGCTCACCAACCCCTAATTACTCTGGTTTATGATGATCAATTCTTTGATGAGGATGCCTGTTATGTAAGCAACCAAGCGGCGGGTTTTCGGAACAACCCCAAGGATCCAACTTGGATTATTGGAGGTAAGGTTCCATGAATCGAGGTTAGAACTTCACTAGAGAAAGGGCATACCGAGATAATAGGGGTGGATACTATGAAAGAGAAAGAGTGCTATATACAGAATGGGGGAGAAGAGAAGGCTACAGAAATGGTCCCTATGTACCACCACATAACTGTAATGTCGGATCAAGCAGTTCAAGGATTGAAGAAATGTTCGATAATTGTTGAAGTGGGTGGATCACTATGATGAGAATTTGAAGGGGATGAAGGCTAACATTTCAAGCATAAACTAGAAAATAGAGTCTCATTCCGTAGCAATCAAGCAACTTGAATAACAATTCGGACAAATGTCTTCACAGTTGAACCAACGCCAGAAAGGCACTTTATTAAGCAACATGGTTCAAAAACCTAAAAATGAAGGGCATTGCATGGCGGTGATGACGAGGAATGGCAAGAGCATAATAGATCCCTTTATGCAAAAGGTGAAGAACGAGAACCACAAGAAGAGAATGAATGAAGGAACCCAAGCATGCAACGTAGAAGAGCAATCCAAAAAGTATAAAAAATTTCCTTGGACGCCTCCTCCTTTCTCAAGAAGGCTTGGAAAGAGAAAGGAGAAAGGTAAGTTTGAACAGGTTTTGGCAATGCTAAAAAAATTGTCAGTAGATCTTCCTTTAGTTGAGACCCTTGAAAGGATGCCAGGACATGCTAAATGGATGAATGATCTAGTCAAAAAGAAGCTAAAAGTGAGTAAAGACCTCTCCAGAGATGTTCAATACTGTAGTGCCATCACTACAAAGTCATAGGTGCAAAAGCATGAAGAGCCGGGTGCATTCACCATACCATACACTGTAGGAGAACTAGCGTTTGCTAAACCACTATGTAATTTGGGAGCTAGCATCAAATTAATGCCTCTCTTTATATTCAGAAAGCTTGGTTTAGGAGGCCTTGTCCCTACAAAGATGAGGTTGTTGATGGCAGATAGAACAGTCAAGAAGCCTGTAGGGATTTTGTATGATATATTGGTAAAGGTAGATAAATTTATTTTTCCTGCAGATTTTGTTATACTTGACTGTGACGTTGATTTTGTAGTTCCAATCATTTTGGGAAGACCCTTCTTAGCCACAGGACGAGCATTAGTAGATATGGAAAAGAATCTACTCAATTTCAAGCTTGGCGAGGAGGCAGTGGTGTGTTAAGTGGGTCAGCAGGATGAGAAGAGTTTGGAGTTTCAAGTCATCTCAATGCTTTCATTTGATGAGGAAGATGAAGCCGTAATTCCTTTAGAATTTAGGATTGGTGTTGATCCTTTGGCAGCCATGTTGATGAACTTTGATAGTGACAACATTCTGGATTATGAGGAACCAGTAAATGCTCTTGGAGTATCATTTGGGCCAAGGCGGAAAATAATGTTGGAGTTGGATTTATGAAAGAGGGACATACACCTACAAAGCCTTCTGTAGAAGTGCCACTAGAGTTAGATTTAAAGTCATTACCATCATATCTGAAATACGCCTACTTGGGAGAGAATAGTACATTACCCGTCATCATTACAACAGATTTAAATGAAGCTCAAACAGAAGCCATAGTCTCAGTTCTCAAGTAGTACAAAAGAGCCATTGGATTCAGTTATTCCCCCCAAAATCTGCACTCATAAGATTCAGTTATTCAAAGATTACAAATCGAGTATTGAGCATCAAAGGTGGTTGAACCCCCCAATGCAAGAGGTTGTAAGGAAAGAGATCATCAAGTGGCTAGATGTGGGAGTAATCTACCCCATTGCTGACAGTGAGTAGGTGAGTCTGGTGCAGTGTGTCCCATAGAAGGGAGGTATCACAGTGGTGCCTAATACAAAGAACGAGTTGATCCCCATGAGACCAGTCACCAGATGGAGAGTGTGCATGGATTATAGAAAATTAAATGCTTCCACTGAGAAGGATCAGTTTCCTATGCCCTTCATAGATCAGATGCTCGACAGATTGGCTGAAAAGGGATGATATTGTTTCCTTGATGGGTTCTCTGGGGACAATCAAATTGTTATTGCGCTTGAGGATCAAGAGAAGACAACGTCTACATGCCCTTATGGTACTTTTGCATTTAAGAGAATGCCCTTTGGACTTTGTAATGCTCCAGCCACATTTCAGAGACGTATAATGTCTATCTTTTTAGACATGGTTGAAAGCACTATTGAGGTGTTCATGGATGACTTCAGTGTTATTGGCCAGTCTTTTGAAAAATATCTTTTACATTTGCATGATGTATTGCAGAGATGTGTTGATAGTCATTTGGTGTTGAACTGGGAGAAATGTCATTTTATGGTCAAGGAGGGCATTGTGCTTGGTCATAGAATTTCGGGCAAGCCAATTGAGGTGGATAAAGCAAAAATTGAGGTGATAGAAAAATTGCCACCACCAATTTCGGCAAAAGGTATCCGAATTTTTTAGTCCATGCCATATTCTACCATCATTTCATAAAGGATTTCTCCAAGATATCAAAACCCTTATGTAAGTTTCTACAGAAAGATGCAAAGTTTGTATTTAATGATGCATGCATACACACTTTTGAAGCATTGAAAAGAAGGTTAACCACAACGCCCATTATTGTAGCTCCGGATTGGTCACAACCATTTGAGCTAAAGTGTGATACGAGTAGGGTGGCACTCAGCGTGGTATTGGGGTAAGGAAGAGAGAGAATCTTACTCTCAATCTATTATGCTAGCAAAGCACTGATTATGGATCAAAAGAATTACATCGTGACCGAGCAAGAATTGCTTACATTGGTATTTGCATTTGAAAAATTTTGTTCATACTTGTTGGGTGCTAAAGTGATTGTGAACACAGACCATGTGGGGCTCAAATATCTTATGGCAAAGAAGGATGCAAAGCCAAGATTAATTTGATGGATATTTCTCTTGCAAGAATTCAATTTTGACGTGATCGATAGAAAAGGGTCAGAAAACCAGGTGACCGATCACCTTTCTAGAAGGGAAGATGAGGCTATGGTGAAATTTGATGATGGGCTGGACATTAATGACTCATTCCCTGATGAAAGAGTTCTGGCAGTGTCATATGATCTTATACCTTAGTTTACAGACTATGCTAACTATTTGGTGAGTGATATAGTGTCCCCTGATTTAAACATCGATCAACATCGCAAGTTTATGCATGATGTAAAGAAGTTCTTCTGGGATGAGCCATATTTATTTCACATGTGTTCTGGTGGGATCATCCGTATTCTTAAAGCATGTCATTCTTCATTGGTGGGTGGCCATCACACTGGAGCTCAAACTGCTTACAAAGTGTTACAATATGGCTACTATTGGCCATCAATTCATCATGATGCACATGACTATGTAAAGTCGTGTGATAGATGTCAAAGAGATGGCGGAGTTTCGCATAGGCCTAAATCCTATTTTGGTCATCGAACAATTCGATATTTGGGGCATTGATTTTATGGGACCATTTGTTAGCTCACATAGTAACAAATATATTATGGTTGAAATTAATTATGTCTCCAAGTAGGTGGAGGCTGTAGCTCTACCGAACAATAAGGGTAAGAGTGTTACAGGATTTCTCGAAAAAGTATTTTTTCCAGGTTCAGTACGCCATGGGCAATTATTAGTGAAGAAGGTTCACATTTTTGCAACCAACTGTTCAAATCCATCCTTGAAAGATATGGTGTGAAGCACCATGTGGCAACCCCATATCATACCCAAATAGTGGGCAAGTGGAACTATCGAGTAGGGAAATAAAGCAAATCTTATCCAAAACAATGAATGTGAATTGTACTGATTGGTCAAGGAGGTTGGATGATGCTTTATGGTCCTACAAGACTGCCTTCAAAACTCCCATCGGAATGTTTCCTTATCAACTAGTGTTTGGAAAGGCCTGTCACTTGCCGGTTGAACTTGAACACAAAGAATTGTGGGCATTGAACAAAACTGAATCTAGATTGGCACGAAGCTGCAACCTCTAGGTTGATGCAAGTAAATAAACTTGATGAGTTTAGATTGCGAGCCTATGAAAGCTTTGATTTGTACAAACAACGAATGAAGGTTCAGCATGATCGAAGAATTGAGGATCGCCAGTTTGCTCTAGGAGACATGGTGTTGCTTTACAACTCACGGTTAAGGTGGTTTCCTAGAAAACTCAAATCTAAGTGGATGAGACCTTTTAGAGTTGTGCACGTTTTGAGCCATTGTGCCATAGATTTAGAAAGTAGGGATGGAAAAGCTTTCAAAGTCAATGGACAAAGGTAAAAAGGTATATGGCTAACATGGTAGAAATCAAAACAGTGGAAGATTGGGACCTTGAAGAGGCATGACAGCAAAAGCTTGTTGTCGTGCCGTAGCAGTATATCAGACACTTCCTGGGAGGCAACCCAAGGTTCGCCCCTTGCACCTTTTTGTTTTTATTTTTACTTTGAGGACAAAGTATCATCTTCTGGTGGGGTGGTGGAAGTTATGGATTAAGGTGAAGTCTGAGTAGCCTCAAGTCTATAACTTCCCCTATTTGTGATCCCAAGGTTTTCTTGCTGTGTTTTTTTTTCTTGTGGATGTTTAATTTTCTGTTGAACCGGTGTGTTGTAGGAAGTATAAATAATTTGTAAATGCCTAGTAATGTTATCTTATGGCATATACATAGCTTTTAAATTTTCTTTAAATTTTTGATGCAAAATTGGGTACCCTCAAAATTTTGAGGTTGCAATTATTGATGCATTCATATATTTTTGGGGTATATGGCAATGTTTTTTCTGATAGTGTGAAGGTAAGCTGAGACTGAAAGTATGACCTGTAAATTTATACTTGATTGTGGATGCAAATGCCATGTGTGCTGTGAGCTTATTTTGCTGCATTCATGTATTTTGTATGGACTCAGAACTTGCCCTCGTACTCTAAGATTGGTTTAGTGACTTAGTTGATTTGGAGTTGATCTTAGGCCCTTATTCTAATAGGAAGCCCACTTTTACCTAAATTGCCTACCAAATGAACTAGTGAATCCCTTCCTTCGAATGTTTGAACTTCTCATGCACTCAATCTTTCTTGACACCTTGCTGACTTGACCTTATTTGATGAAATACCCTGATATTAGCCCTGATCTATCCTTGAACATGTGAACCTTGATTGAGGCTAAAAGCTTAAGTTGAGGGTGGCTACATTGGTGGCCC
>JAABOM020105435.1:0-25412 GCA_011800125.2 Solanum clarkiae
ATGTATGGGAGCATATAAACATGTGAAAGAGTGGAGACATGGCTGTTTGTTATGTCGAAGTAGATAAGAGCCTCTATCTACCAAGGAAGAATGTAGGTTTCATGCCAAGTAACATAGTAGGTTCTTCCTACTATGTTAAAGTAGATAAGAGCCTCTATGTACAACATCAACTATTATGTTGTAGATAAAACTAGCATTAGCAGCCAATAGATGCATCTTGGCAGCCCAATCTCATAAAAAAACATACGAGCAGCAAACGGATAATTATAAACCTGAGTGTATTCTTTCAACCTTTTCGCCAAACAGCATTAGCAGCCAATAGATGCATCTTGGCAGCCCAATCTCATAAAGAAACAACATACGAGCAGCAAGCGAATAATTATAAACCCGAGCGTATTCTTTCAACCTTTCTGCCCCTAATTATATTTTCTAATACACGTTCTTATATACATATCATGTGCAGCCTATTTTAGTGCGATAACATTCTTACAAAAACCCACAAAGCACAACACATAATAATTCTACGCAACATACAATTAGGCGGCATAACGTTACATCCCTTTGTTACATTTTGACGTCGACAATTCCAAACTTGTTCCAACTTTAACCAAACTGTCCCACTACATATACACATAAAACCAGTCCTAAAATAGTTCAAAATAGTCCAAAAATAGGTGGAAGACGTGATACCATAGTCCTCAATCAATCAGCCCACAAGTTCCTATTACGAGCACAATTACGATATCACATAAGAACTCACTTTGGCGGATTGTAAAAATGATGCAACAACCTTTATACATCATTATAGAACCAATACTCATTAAGAATAGTAGCCTTCCTTCATAATCAATCTAACCAAAAGGAGAAAAGCTTTCAAATAAACAAGAAAAATATATAACAACTTTTGGAACACATACTGTCCAACAATTTCAGCAAGCATAACTAGCATATATTTCTTGTTTATCATGGGATAAGTATAACAAATACATAGATATTTCCACTTACCTTATCCTTCAAGATTCAGGTTTCCTTCAAGAAACCTAGAGGGGTATATTGGCTGCCTTGTGAAGTGAAGTAAAGAGAAAAAAAGGAGTCTTTAGGGAAGCTGAAAATTGTTCCAAAGTGAAATGACTTAAGGGACTGTTTTGAGCCCTTTTAAAGGTTCTCTTTGGTCGACTTTCACTTGAAATTTTGACCACATATTAACATATATCAATAGGCTTGTGATGCAGCATCTTGGCCCTTACACTTAGGCCTAAATAGGTCTCAAAGTTGATAGGCCTTAGCTGCCCATTTTCCTAATTCCTCTTCACTTAGTTTGGGCCCAATAGTCAAGTGGGTTGTGATGTACTTGGCCCTTTTTATTATTCATCTTGGGCTGTAAGTATTGTCCATTTACGATGGTAAAACACGGGCTAACGTTACACCCTTAACATGGGCTTTATTCATTATCGGACTTGGACAAATTCGACGTCGAGCCTTGTCTCCGTTTAGCTAGCAAATTTAAGCTAAGCAAGTAGGTGACTCACCTACTAGCTTCCTAAGTCCTCCAAGCACCTCACTTCTTCACCTCGTTTAAGGTTGTAATCTCCTCAATTTGACTTAAAACTTATTTACACTCGACCTTCTTTAGTGTTAAACATACATATCGCCCTCTAATATGAGATTCAAGCACTTTTAAAAATTGGCACTAATTTGAAAAGCCATATCATGTTTCATTTGCAAAGAACTAGTACATGTAAGATGTGGGGTGTTACAAAAAGAATTCCTAGATAAGCAGAAATTTCAATGAGGTGTGTCCCCCCAAAAAACAAAAAAATATAATCTCAGATTTAACCTAAAAATACAGGCAGACTAACCTAAAAACAAACAAAGAAGCAAATCGGTTGCTATACTACCAAATGAAAACATGTGGTCCCTCTAAAAGCACTAGAACATAATCAAATTTCAAAGAGATGCTATAATGCATGCTTGAGCGAAGATGAAACATAGTTTATCACCATCTAGGGTTGCATAATGCCATTGACTTAACAACGACAAGAACTTGAGATGTAAAGATGCAAAAAGAGAGCAAAATCATACTTTTCTGTATTTTTCAACAACTGCTAATGCAACAAAGACATGTATATTGATACTTGTGACCAAAGAACTCAGATTCTAAGAAGAACCAAGCAAAAGCGAAAGTAAAACGACTTCAATAGCATACTAGGCATATTATATTCATATAGTGACATAAATATGACTTGAATATAGGACAATAATACCCTGAAAAACACGCTGAAACATGCTTGAACTTCAAATAATACTTAGTGAGTCATGTTTAAGCATGAACTAAGGCAGCCATAGCAATAACATGTAAATGAACACATTTATGAACTAGTGTAACTATTTGTGACTTAAGACTCAATGTTTGAGAGATATAATGTAATAACAAGGTGCAAACGAACTTAATACCTTGTCAAATGAACTGTATTCATAGAAGAGGAGTTAACAACCAACTTAAGCGATTAGATCATACTAGAAAACCATGATCAAAACGATATGACAACAACAACCCCAAGACCCCTACTTGGAACTTTTATTCAACTATTGACTAGAGGTAAATCATCAGCATTCCCAGCAAGACATAACAGTGATACTAGCTCCACCAAACCAGATTCATAAAAGGGAAAAAAAGAGAGAAACAAAATACTTCCTCTTTCACAGTAACACCTAACGCACTATGAGTGTAACAATAGTCATTTAAGCTAGATAATTCGACTTCTAATTCACATAAGTGAAAACACATTTAGAAGACAGAGATGCAGACAAACTCAAACAACTTGAAGTGGTTTATTAGAAGAACCAACACATAAGCACGAGTTTAGGTAAAAAGAGATTCAAGTCTTTAAGAATTTATATCACAGATCATGATTTAAGGTTTGAAGTTTAAGAAAGACCATACAAGGTCACGAAAGAAGAAATCATTCACAAGATGACATTAGTAAGCTTCTTACAAAAATGAACCAGAAACAGGAAATAACAGCATTAACGGAAAAAGAATAAAGCATCAGTAAACCACCAAACACAGAACTGAAATCTTTGCACAACTTGAAAGAAAATGAAAAAGAGTTGGGATTACCTTTTTAAGGGCAGCGAACTAGAACAACGAGCTTGAATGAAGACGAACTCACCACCACGACTCACAATTTGTCCACACCAACTCAAGGCCAAAAATTCCCAATTTCGGAACCTTCCAAAATCGAGAGCTTCTGGAAAATGAGTTTTATAGAATATGAACTATAATCGAATTATGAAAGTCAAGAACATCTGTGGAAACCGATTAGGTTTTTGCTAGGGTTTTTGAGATTAAGAACAACTCAATGTATGCTTTTTGAAAGGTAAAAGATAACCCCTAACAATGAAGAAGAATAGGGGATTTTATAGCCCATAATTAGGGCAAACAAGAGGGAAAATCGGTGAAGAGCATGCTGAAATTCGGCTATAGATTTGAAATTTCAAATTCAAATCTCGGGAATCATTATGTCTCAATCTTTTATCCATTAATTGCTGACTAAAAGTTGATTTTAGGGGGCCATGGGTACCGGAGAAGGAGATGAAGAGGGGTCAGGGTTATGTGGGTGAGGGAGCGTGAGGAAAAGGGTGAAGTGCGTGTGTGATAATGAGGAGCGCGAAAGAAAAAGGAGGAGAAAAGGAAAAAGGTGTGTGTATTATGTATGTATATATGTGTAATATATATAGTGTATTGCTGAAAAGAGGCATTGGGCCGGGTTGGAGGGTAAAATTGGGCCAAGGAATTGGTCCAAACTTGGTCCACTCAACAAGAAACTGAAAATGGGTCAAAGGGTAGGAAATTGGGAATTGGATTTAAGAAATTAGCCATTCCAATTGCAAATCTTGATCAAATTGAATTAAAATGATGAATATGAATAAGATGAATTTTATCAATTAATTAAAGGGCCTCTTAATTTCGACAAAAATAGAATAATAATCAAAAAGGAAAAAATCTTTGATCATGAAAAGCGTTTAATCGAACGTGACAAAATCATCAGCGAATCATAAAAATAAAGAAAATTATATGAAAATCGCTTAAAATATTTTGAATTTTATAAATGCTAACTATTTTAAATTGTTTAAAATTGAAGAAGCTCGATAATTAATTTATATTATGGAGGGTAAAAATTGGGTGTCAACATTCCTGATGAAAAATAACCTAAAAACCCTATTTATAATTTAAATACAAAATCAAAATAGATTAGGAGAATTGGGTCGGCAGACTCTACGAGCATTTCTACGGGCCATATAGTGTTTCACGGCCCTTACTCGGGGCTTCATGGATTGTATTTTCAATTATGGGGCAGGCTTCTACGAAACCCTTTTACGGACCGTATAAAGTTTTACCGCTCGTAGGGGGCTTCGTCTGATGACTTTTGAGCAACTCCCCACTTTCTGATCCTCAGGGCATGACACTAAGTCTACAACTCGTAAAATCTTCTATAGCTCGTCTGCATGTTCGTAGATTTTACTTTAAAAAATCATCCTTCACTAGAATTTTGTACGAAACCAAATCTACGCCCCAAGGAATTCTCTACGGCCCATAAAAAGGTCTCGTGAAACCTCAACTTCTGCAAAATCTTCATTCTTAGCCCAAAAATTGTGTCAACCCTGTAATCCTATAAAACAAACATAAAAACACTTAAATAAACGAACATTGTTTTGAGAACACACAAATTCCAAGTTTTAAGTATCAAAAGTGTTGTATTTTGATAGAACATTAAGGAGTACAGTTCCTGGGAGACCCGTTGGGCAGTTGGCTATTCCTATGACTTGAGTCCTTGGTGACTATTCTTATGGTCCGAGTCTCCAATGGCCATGTCCACGTGTCCAGGTCCTGGGTGACACTTCCCTTTGGTCCGAGTCTCTGATGGCCATGCCCATATGTACAGGTCCTAGGTAATTCCTCTGAGGGCCAAGTTTCAAATGGCTGTTTCGATATTTGTGGTTTAGTTGATTATTCTTGAGACTCTCATGACCGAGTTAATTATTCTTAGGGTGGAGTTCCAGTTGATTATTCTTGAGGCTCTTATGACCCAACTGATTATTCCTAGGGTGGAGTTCCCAGTTGATTGTCAGACCATTGGCCCTGGCTGATTTATACTTTTTCCTACGACCAGAGGTCAGTGCGAAAAAGGGGATACATGGTACCTCGGGTCATAGTTAGGGATGTGGAACCCTGGTGATACTATTTCCAATACTGATTATGATCTTATAGCATCTAGTAATAGTTCCTACATCCCTACACCTATATATACCCTGATTATGCGTGAGGATACCTTTTGGGCTTATAGGGGCCTAATTGGTGTACAAGCATAGATACGAGGTCTTACACCCACGTACAAACTATACCTTTACCATGTGACAGTGGTTATGTGGTTTCTGGTCAGGTTTCATCAGTTGGTTTCGTAGTTCACTGCTTGGTCCTGCTCAGTTGGTCCCTCCTATTCCTACATGGTTGGGGTTCTAGTTTTATTCAGTTGGGTTCTCTTAGTGCCATGGAGATAGGTGACACTTGATCTCCGAGCTCTGTTAGTCAGTATCATTACATATGACTTGAGGTTTTCAATTGGGTTTCTGTGGTTCTCTAGACATGTTGTTCTTTGGTTGGGTTTAAACAACTAGCACTGCAGTACTTCATTACATTGTTCTTACCATATATATTGTATTTCACTTAGTCGGTCATTAACGATGCGTACCGGTACCTTCCATCGGTACTCACCCTTACTTTTCTGCATTAGGTACAAATCGTGGCCATTGATTTAGGAGCTCCTAGATGCTGTAGGATACCTTGGTGAGCATCATCATCTTTGGATTTTGTTGGTTGTTATTCGCTTTCATTATGCTTAGCCGCTAGGATAGGTATCGTGGATTTCGGGTTAGCTTGTCGTGACATTATAGAGGCCACCAATATGCAGAATTAGGGCCTTGAATTCCTGATGATCTATGTGATCAAAAGCTCGAAATGAGCGGGGCCTCAAACCCGACACCAAGGTAACCATAAATCGTTAAGATCAAGGCCTTGAACCCCAATACCGAGGTGCTGGTAATTTCATAATGTTTGGGTTCACATAACTCAGGCTCATACCTTTAGCAGACAATTGAATAGTAATAAAAAAATTTGCCTATCCCTTTTTAGGCTCAGGGTTCATGTCTCGCTTTCTCTGTGGGACTTGTTGACCAATACGTCTCCTGTTCTCGCATCTCCATGGTCTGACTCATGCTAGTCACAGTTTGGACTTTGTTTCCTGAAGTAGTCATACCTTGCACTGTTATGTTGATGCTTTGGGTTCTCTCCATGGTAGGAAGTGTTGACCACTGTTCCATTGTTTCCTTGTCTGGTTTCTCTTCATTTTCCTTTGGGATTCTTAGATCTGGTTGCTCCTTTCCTTTTGGTGTTACTTGCACCTTCGATGCTAGCTTTTTCCGTCCTCTCGACATTTTCAGCTACTAGGCGTGAGCCGATATAATGTACGGAGAATTAACTTTTAGGTACGTACATATTTAATATACAAGAATATATAATGTTTTACATCCTTATACATGTATTGTTAAAAATTTATTTTTCCTCATACATTCAATGTATAAATTGGCTTTCCTTGTTGATTTTTCATCAAATCACGAGATATCAAATTGACTTTACATCATGATTGATCATTATTCCTATTGATTTTTCTTTATAAAACTGGTTTCAGATGGTGGAAGATTCATTTGATGTTTTTAAGGAGTATGGACAAGTCAAAAAGGCTCCACCACTTGTTAGAGTTGAGAAACTATTTAAACAAGTAGTATCTAAGTTTCTTGGCGAACTAACCAATTTCTTGAGAGGAAAAGATGTGATGAATATGATCATATAATGTACCTGTTCTCTTGATTAGTAGCTGACGAAAAGTAGGCGTAAGAAAAAGCTACTTGAAAAAAAAGCAAGGTGCACCTTGAATTGAACTCGACGAATTGCATTTTGCTAGAGAGATTTTTTTGGAAAGATTCTCCATTGGTAATTCAAAAATAGAAAGAATATAAATAAAGGCGCATACAGGGGAAGGGCCTCCCCCTCTTTCTTAGAATTCAACATTGTTGATATGTTTTACATCTTGTTCGCCTACTCTTCATTCAGGGTGATTCGACCCAGGGGAGGATCTTCCACCCTTAAGGAACGCTTACTCTTACTGTTCTTTTCAGGTTCACCTCTTTTGGATGCCCTAGGTTTGAAGTCCAACAAGAGTACTTATGTAAAATATGTTATCTGAGCTTGCTGGACCATGGAAGCAAAGGAATCATGCTGAGTATGTCAGTCTATAGTTCCATCAAGAGTCAGTGATCAATATATGCTCTTGAAGATAAACACAAAGGTGAGAGTTCCGAGCATTATGAACATCTTTCAGCAAACCATTCTACAACAAAGGTGGAAGCTAAGTCTAACGTATCACAAACTCGCGTTCTCTTGCTTTCCCAACCAGTTGTTTCTAAAGGCTGACGATCTTAGGGAGCTTGTTTTGGCAGCTACTCTCTTATAGTTATGTGTCCTGGATTAATGAGCATGCATTGCGAGTATAAAGATGCATGCATCGTGAGATTCCCTGTCTCCTACTCATTGAAATTCCTCGAGAAACAAGATTCCATTCACCTACATCTGAGATCAATAACCAAATTTATTCCATTTCTTTCTTAAGCAGAATCAATACCTAATGCTAATTCTTTGTTCTGTTACACTTGACAAACTTGGTTTTACTCCCACTTTCTAAATTTCCTTGTCCATTTGTTTTCTATATCACATAGAGGAAAAATAGATTTATAAGTTACATATTTAAATCTCCATCACTACCTTAACCAAATACTAAAGATTGAAGACATGAATGTTGGAGATTTAGATTCTCATTATATCTACCTAGACTAGTGTGGTTATTGGAACACAATAAAAAGGCAATCACAATATATTTTTTCACTTGTGGACGGTTCCTTTACTATAGTGTGTTCAAACGTGTCTCTTATTTTCTAAGTCAAAAGTCTAAGGGATTGTAATATCTTAAAAAAAATAAAAATAACTTTAGTAGGATATTCTTGAAAGTTAAATAACCATCCTAGGAATTAACTTTGGGGGTATTGCTTCTGTTAGTTGACATCATAGGATGCTATAAATGAAAAATGTTTCATTCTAGAGTATTGTAACTTTTTGTTATTTAATTTTATTAATTGCGATAGCTGTTAAATGATATCTAAAATATCAAAAATTAATTGAACAATATCATAATTGAGACTATGTAAATAATTTTAAATTCTTGCATCTATTCAATCTCTTCATTTCATATTCTATTATTATTTTAAGAAATTTGTACTATTAGAGAACTAGTAAAAATTAAATGAATAAGGATTTTTTGTGCCATTTAGTCAAACATAAAACATAAAGGAAATAACTTAGCATGTAGCAGAATACTGAATTAAATATCCTAAAAAAAGAAATTAAAAGCTTCTTCAACAACCACAGATATATTTATTCAAAAAAATCTAAAAGTAAAAATTAGTATAATGGTCCATCCAATAAATTTGTTTGTGATAAAAAAAAATTGTTTGTGCATTGTAATGATGGAAGTAACAAGGAATCTGCTTTAATTTTGTTTGTACTTTATAGGATGTTATAAATTAAAAAAATATTTCCTTTTTATGTTATTATAACTTTTTGATATTTAATTTATCAAATTTTTTCAATTGCGATAGCCATAAAATGACAAGAAACTTAATTTTGGTTAAAAATTATTAATTACAAAATTGCTATGTTATAATTTTTTGAAAAACTAAACGATGAAAACAAACCATTTACATCACTTGTTCCACCATAACAATACTCATTAGTCATTCCACCCCAAATAATTGGGGATGGAAGCAGAAGATTACGTGTCAAATGCGTGAAATTCACGTGTCAATATAGATGTGGTTACAAGCTTTTTAAGGATGTAATTATTTTAATTTTAAACAGTTGAAGAGGTGGAGCTATTAGGACTTCAATGAAGTTGAAGTGTGAAGGCAGAATAATCACGACATAAATTACACTTTTTATTGTTACGTAAGGGATCAATTGGAGTGAATTACATTTTTAGGCCACTTACAATTTCTTAAAAAGAATTATAGTGACAATTAATCAAAATAATATTATATTTAAAAAGAGAAAATGGATAAATATATCTCTCAACCTTGTAATTTAGAGTAACTATACTCTCGTTTTTCTTATAACTAAATTTCATATTAGTTGCTCCAACTAACTGTCACGACCCAAAATACGATCCTGACTACAGAGCCAAATAAATTTTCAAACCCAAAGATAAAATACATTTAAAGCGGAAAAAAAAGAACTCAATAGAAAAGAACCATATCCCAAAACCTGGTGTCATGAGTGTAGAGAGCATCTAGTACATACACGAATGAATAAGTACACTACAGTCTTCGAACAGAAATAAAGACCATACAACTAGGATAGAATCTAATGGAACTCGAAGCTCTTGAGTCTCATCATTAGATCTAGCATGACCCGATTACGCGAGTACACATAATATAGTAGGTTTAACCGATTGGGAATCAGAAATTGAATAAACTATGAAATAATTTAGGAATGCTTTCACTTACAATAGAAAAATAAGTCCGGCATCGGTGCCGTCAATTTGTAAATAAAGTAAGTATATAATATTAATTAAGTCAATCCAAAATAACTATAAGTAATGCAATGATATGATATGTGATGCAATGTAGAAAGAAATCAATACTGTCGCACAGCCGGTCGTAATAATCTCAATATATCAACTACCTTGCCACCTGACTCGTAGTCAAGGACTCATGATATTGATCTCCCTGTATCAACTACCTTGCCACCTAAGTGAGCGTGATCAAAGACTCATGATACAAATCACAACGTATCAACTACCTTGCCACCTAAGTGAGCATGGTCAAGGACTCATGATACGAGTCACCATTTACAACTTTCCAAAATATCATGACATGTAGTATGAGGATGCATGCAATCAAGACACAATTATAAAAGTAATATTTCTCTCAATAAGTATAATAATTATCAAAGTTCTCCAAGTTAGCAATTTTATATTCACCCTCTTTTATACATCTTGGAATATTGCTCTCTAAAATTCTTCACCACATTCTAAAATTTATCATTTCCCAATTTAGTCACGATTCTCAATATTGTGCCAAATATTATGCCAAAAGTACATACTTTTGATCATCAATTGTGTCATAATGAATACTTTTATTTATCTTTTTTAAGTATAAATTTTGTGAGTTGTACTAGATAGTGCGATTAACTTGTAAAATTAATTTGACACGAAAATGAAGCGATTTTGAGCTAAAATTCATTAAAAGTAAAAGATTATGGAAGAAAATTCAAGCAGGCAACTTAATGGATTAAGATTAATATTATATTAATAATTTCTATTTAGTATGTTTCTACTACAACGACACTTTAGAGATAGAAATGCTCCTGAAGTAATAGACCGTTGACAGTGAAGTTTTTTTTTTTTAAAAAATGCTGGGTAATCGCTCTTATTTATTTATTACTTATTTAAATTATTTATTTATTTTGGTTCACAATAAAATAATTTATAATAGATAAAAGTGAATAGTGACAGTAATTGAACATTGGAGAGCACTTACGTGACATTGTGGCAGAATGCACACATGTTGTTCCCCTCTCCTTTAAATAAATAAATGGTGCATTCTCTTACTTTTGCATGCTCAATGTAATTTATTTTTAAAATAAGAACATTATATCAATTAATTTATAATTTGTATGTTCTATTTGGATATGACATGCCATGTATCTACTCTCTATTAACACATGATGTTTTTATTGACTCAACATCTATCTTTTTGTAACTTCTGTCTTCATTTTTTTTTTATGTATTCTCCATTTCCATCTCTGCCTGAGTGTTGAGCATATATTTTCTCTTCATGTTGTATTGTGCATAGTTTGTAATTATTTTCTTTTCTATCTTGAGAAGTATATTTGGAAGGAGTATCAATTTCGACTAGACTAGATTGATATACAAAATTTGCAATATTTTCTTCTGGATTATAAGAAATTTCAAGGTTTGTAGTGCAGCTTTATCTTTATTTATATTCTCTATTAATGGTAATTCATCGATTCCCCGCACCTTCACTTCAAATTTGGGTAACCTTTCTTCTATTTTTCTTGTTTATTCCGCATGTTTAATAGTACTACAAGAAATTTAAGATTTTTAAAACATACTAAAAATTTAGGTTTAAATGCCCATATTTTTTTTGTCTATATAAACAAAGTTTTCCACGCAAAATTTATAACAATTTTTTTTTAATATATGAAACGATCCCATTCCTTAAATTAACGCATATGAATATTCAATAACTCAATCCCAATCTCAAAAAGGATAGGCAAACCTACCTCAATGTCGGAACCACACAAATGGTATTTATATAGTTGTTGATCGTGAATTCTCCTCTTTCTATATATGTTCTACCCAAATTTTGTTCTGCTTCCTCTTAGTACGAAAAACCCAAGTATTTAAAGGGGAGAGATCGAAGATAGAGCATAGTGCTTGTTTTTGAATAATTGCAAGACAAAATATAGTGCATATTATTATTACTGATATCTTATCCCTCTTTTAACAAATGAACGATCATACTTGCATTATTAGGAAGAAGATGTAGTGTCTAAAATAATTTTATTTGCCACCTCCCATTAGACCATTACTTTATTCACCACTAAAAATTATGTTCGTCCTTGAACATAGGGTAAAAGAAAATACCTGAAGTTTCGAAAAAATGAGGGTATTTGGTACGCATGTCGGACTCTGGCTCCCAAGTTGCCTCCTCCGCAGGCCGATGTCGACACTCAACCTTGACTGAAGCACTTTTCTTAGTCCTGAGTCTACAAACCTGTCTATCTAGAATGGCTATTGGCTTTTCGTCATACGTTAAATCTGGATCCAACTCTATGCCATCATAAGAAATAATATAGATTTGTCTGGTATGTATTTTCTGAGCATGGAGACAATTGAATACTGGATGGACAGCTGACAATCTAGGTGGCAAAGACAACTTAAAAGCCACCTCACCTACTCTTCTCAGAATCTCAAATGGGCCAATAAACCTCGGGCGAAGCTTGACTTTTCTTCCGAACCTCATCACACCTTTCATGGGTGAAACCTTCAACCACACATGATCGCTTACCATAAATTTCAAAGGACGAACTCTTCTGTTAGCATAACTCTTTTGCCGACTCTGGGCTGCTAACAGTCGACTCTGAATCAGGCGTACTCACTCCATAGCATCTCTAAGAAGATCAATGCCTAATGCATCAATGGTGACTAAGTCGAACCATCCAATAGGTGATCGACACTTACTCCCGTACAATACCTGAAATGGTGCCATCTAAAAGCTAGAGTGATACCTGTTATTATATGCAAACTCTGCTAAGGGAAAGTGTTGATCCCACCGAGCACCAAAATCAATCATACAGGCCCTAAGCATGTCCTTCAATAACTGCATAGCCCGCTCGGACTGGCCATCGATCTGGGAATAAAAGACCGAGCTCATGTCTAATCGTACACACTAAACCATGCTATAACGCCTTCCAAAAGTGAGAGGTGAACATCGAACCTCGTCCGATACAATAGAGATAGGCACACCATGTAATCTAACAATCTCATGTATATAGATTTTCGAACCTCGTCCGATACAATAGAGATAGACACCCCATGTAATCTAACAATCTCATGTATATAGATTTTAGCTACCCGTTACACACTGTTGTTAGTCTTCACCGGGATAAAGTCAGCTGATTTGGTCAACCTATCTGCAATCACCCAAACTGAGTCAAACTTACCCAATGTCACCGGTAATCCAGTCACAAAGTCCATAGTTATACGCTCCCACTTCCACTCAGGAACAGGCATCCTTTGCATCAGACCTCCTGGTTTTTATGCTCAGCCTTAACCTGCTGGCAATTCAGACACTTAGCCACAAACTCTACAATGTCTCTTTTCATCCCATACCATCAATAATGTTGCTTTAGGTTATGAAACATTTTTGCCACACCTGGATGAATAGAATACTTAGCACAATGAGCTTCTTCCAAGATTAAACAAACCCAATCACCTACCTTAGGTACGCAAATGCTCCCATTAATCCTTAACACTCCCTCGGAATTAAGAGAGGCCATCTTAGCTTCGCTTCTCAACACTTTGTCCCAAATCACATATAATTTATCATCATCAAACTGGTGAGCACGAATCTGGTCCATCAATGTAGATTTAGCTTCAATGAATGCTGACATACTATGAGGTGGGGAGATGTCAAGTCTGACCAACATCTGGCCAAAGACTAAACCTCCAAAGCTAAAGGGCTCTCCTCCACCCTAAGAAATGCCAAACTACCCATGCTAGAAGCCTTCCGGCTCAAAGCGTCAGCTACTGCATTAGCCTTACCAGGGTGATAAAGGATAAACATATCATAGGATTTTAGTAACTATAACCACCTATGCTGTCTCATGTTCAGATTAGGCTGAGAGAAAATATACTTCAGGCTGCGATGATTAGTGCAAATCTCACAATGTATCCTATAAAGGTTGTGCCACCACAATTTTAACACAAATACTACTGCAACCAACTCAAGATCATGAGTAGGCTAGTTTCTCTCATTAAACTTCAGTTGTCATGAAGCATAGGCTATAACCCTCCCCTTTTGCATCAACACTCCACCTAGGCCTACACCAGAAGCGCCATAATTAACGACAAATAGCACACCCTCTTCAGGTAAGGCTAAGATAGGAGATGATGTCAATATCTTCTTAAGCTTTTGGAAGCTTGCCTCGCTCTCATCAGTTCATAAAAATGTTACATCCTTCTGAGTAAGCCTAGTCATAGATGCTGTGATAGAGGAGAACCCTTG
Organism: Solanum clarkiae; assembly: GCA_011800125.2. Classification (NCBI taxonomy): domain Eukaryota; kingdom Viridiplantae; phylum Streptophyta; class Magnoliopsida; order Solanales; family Solanaceae; genus Solanum; species Solanum clarkiae. The sequence continues at coordinate 13,981 of JAABOM020105435.1, forward strand.
AACAAATCGACGGTAATAACTGCTAGTCTAAGAAAACTACGAATTTCAGTTACTGAAGTGGGTCTCGCCCAATCACGAACCGCTGTAACCTTGGCTAGGTCAACCATAATGCCATCCTTAGTCACCAAATGACTTTAGAAAGCTACAGACTCCATCCAGAATTCACACTTAGAGAACTCAGCATAAAGCTTTTCTTCACGCAACCTTTGGAGAACTGTCCGCACGTGACGTTCATGGTCTGCCTCACTCTTAGAGTATACTAGGATGTCATCAATGAACACAATCACAAATGAGTCCAAATAGGGTTTAAACACTCAGATCATCAACTCCATAAAAGCGGCGGGGCATTAGTCAATCCAAATGATATAACTACGAACTCATAGTGCTTATACTGAGTCCTAAAAGCAGTCTTTGGGATATCTGACTCCCGAACCCTCAATTGATGATACCCTGACCTTAAATCAATCTTAGAGAATATTGAAGCACCTTGTAACCGGTCAAACAGGTCATCGATACGTGATAGAGGGTACTTATTCTTGATGGTCACCTTGTTGAATTAACGGTAGTGTATACACATTCTCATGGTACCATCTTTCTTTTTCACAAACAGCACTGGTGCACCCAAGGTGACACACTAGGCTGAATGAACCCTTTCTATAACATATCTTATAATTGCTCCTTTAATTCCTTTAGCTCTGCAGGAGCCATCCGGTAAGGGGAAATGAAAATGGGCTTAGTGCCCGGTCCCACATCAATAGTGAAGTCGATATCACGTTCTGGAGAAATACCAGGCAACTTGGTAGGAAACACATCTATGAACTCTTTTACTACCTTTGTGGTCTCTAAAGAAGGTGACTCCTTAGAAATATCTCGTACATGAGCCAAATAATACAAACACGCATGTTTCATTATGTGCCGAGCATGAACATAAGAAATCACCCCCTTAGGATAAAAAGATAGGAGCACTTGACCATAGTAACTTAGTTAACCCAAGACATGCTAAAGTCACAGTCTTAGCATAGCAATCAAGGATTGCATGATAAGAAGACAACCAATTTATTCCCAAAATAACATCAAAGTTTATCACATCTAGGAGGATAAAATTAACCTGGGTCTCCCAACCAGAGATTACTACTATACAATCCCAATATACCTGATCCACCACTAAGGATTCACCTATTGGAGTCGAAACACAAATAGGACACCGAGAGGCTTACCAAAACCATCAATATCAGTAGTAAAATAAGTTGATACATATAAATAGGTAGATCCAGGGTCAAACAATACTGAAGCTGAACGATGACAAACTGGGACAACACCTGTGATCTCAACATCAGATGCTTGTGCCTCAGTTCAACTTGAAACGACATAACATACTTGACGTTCACCGTTGGCTTGTGCTCTAATACGAGTGCCACCTCGAGCTCCACTCCTGACACCTCTAGTACCACCCTTCGCACTCTGTGAAACACCTCTAGTTGCTGGAGCCGATGAAGAGCAAGTTGTCTGTGCCCTCAATGGAAAAGAAGCAGGAGCACGCTTGGGGAAATCCTGGGCCTTATGACCAAACACATCATATACGTAACAACCTCTGTGCCTATTAGTATTATCTGTACCCAAAATGGCTACACAAATCGATCTTCCCTGGTAACCCTGAGCGCTCTGTCTTTGAGGATTCTTATTTTTGGGTGTATTACCTCTAAACTGACAATAACGACAGGACCTCTTACTATCACCCTGTCATGCGTGCCTGATGCCTTCTATCATCTTGGCATGATCAAAAATACTTTGAAAGGAGCCACCAGATAACACAAGAGATGCAGTAGCCTCCTGAGATAGCTTGCGAGCCCCTTTACGAATCGGTGAATTCACTCAAACTCTGTGGGAATACTAGACATAGCATAGCAGGATAGCTCACGAAATCGTGCTTCATATTGGGACACAGTCATAGAACCCTGCTCCAATTTGTCAAACTCATCCCGAAGCCTATCACGAAGATTGTAGGGTATAAATCTCTCAAGAAAGATCTCCATAAATTGCTCCTAACTCATTGCTGGAGCATCGACAAGCCTTCGGGCCATAACTGACCTCCACTATTCTTTGGCCATGCCCGTGAATTGATAAGATGTATAAGCTACCGCGTGGGCCTCTAGTATACCCAAATTGAACAGTCTGTCCTGATACTCTGTTAGAAAGTCATATGCCCCATCTTCGGCTATACCATTACATTAGGGAGGAGCCAATCTCATAAATCTTTCAAAAGTTTTCTGCTCAGACAAGGACATAGTGACACTGACGAAAACTGGCGGGGCTGAAAATCTTGAAGGTGCTATAGAAGGCATGGAAAATGGACTCGGGGTCTGGAATCATAAATTAGGTCCCTCAGCTAACTGTGAAGGACTAACAGGTATAGCAGGAGTTGTGGTACCTGGAAGATTACTAGTAGTAGGGGTACTTTCCAACCTTGCCAACAATCATGTCAATAACTCCTGTAACACTGGTGTACCTTCGGAGGTTGCAAGAAGCTGAACTGGATCCTTAACCTACTGCTCATGAATTGGGTCAACGATTGGTTTAGGTGAGGTTCCTCCGGTCTGACCTCGTGCTGCTACTCCCCTAGCCCGGCCTTGACCTCTGCCTCGACCTCTACCTCACCCTCTAGCTGGGGCTTGGACAGTAGGTAAAGACTCATCAGTATTGCTAACTCTAGTCCTCAGCTTCTTCGCTGAAAGAATGTATTAGAGGCATATAAAACTTGAATATGAACAAATCGCACGAAAGGAATCAATGAAATTAGAATTCCTAATCAAGCATCCTATAGCCTCTTGAAGATAGATACAAACATCTACGTGCCAATCCGGAGGCTCTACTAGACACCCTACTCTTTAACCTGTGAGACCAGTGAACCTAAAGCTCTGATACCAAACTTACCCAATGTCACTTGTAATCCACTCACAAAGTCCATAGTAATACTCTCCCACTTCTACTCGGGAGTAGGCATCCTCAGTATCAAACCTCCTGGTTTTTGATGCTTAGCCTTAACCTGCTGGCAATTCAAATACTTAGCCACAAACTCTACAATGTCCCTTTTCATCCCACACCACCAATAATGTTGCTTTAGGTCGTGAGACATTTTTGCCACACCTGGATGAATGGAATACTTAGCACAGTGATCTTCTTCCAAGATCAAAATAACCCAATCACCTACCTTAGGTATGCAAATGCTCCCATTAATCCTTAATACTCCCTTAGAATCAAGAAAGGCTGAGTTAGCTTCGCGTCTCAACTCTTTGTCCCGAATCGCCCATAATTTATCATCTTCAAACTAGTGAGCGCAAATCTGGTACATCAATGTAGACTTAGCCTCAATGAAGGCAAACACACTATGAGGTGGGGAGATGTCAAGTCTAACCAACTGTCTAGCCAATGACTGAACCTCCAAAGCTAAAGGGCTCTCCTCTGCCCTAAGAAATGCCAAACTACCCATGCTAGAAGCCTTCCGGCTAAAGCGTCAGCTACTACATTAGCCTTGCCAGGAAGATAAAGGATAGAGAAATTATAGTCTTTTAGCAACTCCAACCACCTACATTGTCTCATATTCAAATTAGATTGAGAGAAAATATACTTAAGGTTGCGATGATTAGTGTAGATCTCACAATGTACCCCATAAAGGTAGTGTCGTCATATTTCAATACCAATTCATGCAGCCATTTCAAGTGCAGATAATACTAATAGACTCAGAGGTTGTTACGTATATGATGAGTTTGGTCATAAATTCCAGGATTTCCCCAAGCGTGCTCTTTCTTCTTTTCCATCAGGGGCATATACAACTCACTCTACATCAGCTCTAGCAACTAAAGGTTCTTCACTAAGTGCGAGGGCTAGAACTAAAGGAGCCAGGGGTGGAGCTCAAGGTGGCACTTGTGGTAGAGCACAGGCCAACAGTGAGCGTCGAGTAGGTTATTCCATTCCAGGTCGAACTGAGGCACAAACATCTGATGCTGTGATCACAGGTATTGTTCCAGTTTGTCATCATTCAGCTTCAGTATTGTTTGACCTTGGCTCTACCAATTCATATGTATCAACTAGTTTTACTATTGATATTTATGATTTATGTGAGCCTCTCGGTGTGCCTATTTGTGTTTCTACTACAGTAGGTGAATCCTTAGTAGTGGATCAGGTATATTGGGATTGTATAGTAGTAATCTCTGGTAGGGAGACCCAGGCTAATTTGATTCTCCTAGACACATGATAGACTTTGATGTTATTTTGGGAATGGATTGGTTGTCTCCTTGTCATGCAATCCTTGATTGCTATGATAAGACTACGACGCTAGCATGTCCGGGTTTACCTAACTTAGTTTAGATAGGCACTCCTAGCTCTTATCCTAAGGGGTGATTTCTTGTGTTCATACCCAACACATGATGAAACATGGTGTTTGTCTTATTTGGCTCACGTATAGATATATCTAACGAGTTACCTTCTTTAGAGTCCATGAGGGTAGTAAAAAAGTTCATAGATGTGTTTCCTACCAACTTGCTTGGTGTTTCCCTAGAATGTGATATCGACTCTGCTATTGATGTAGAACCAGGCACCAAGCCCATTTCCATTTCCTCTTACCAGATGGCTCCGACAGAGTTAAAGAAATTGAAGGAGAAATTAGAAGATCTATTAAAGAAAGGGTTCATTCAGCCTAGTGTGTCGCCTTGGGGTGCACCAGTGTTGTTTGTGAAAAAGAAGGATGGTACTATGAGAATGTGTATTGACCGTCGTCAATTGAACAATGTGATAATCAAGAATAAGTACCCCACGCCGTGTATCGATGACCTATTTGATTATTACAAGGCACTTTAATATACTCTAAGATTAATTTAAGGTCGGGGTATCATGAAATGAGGTTTCTGGAGTCATACATCCCATAGACTACTTTTAGGACTCGGTATGGGCACTTTGAGTTTGTAATTATGTCATTTGGATTGACTAATACCCCTGCCGCTTTTATGGAATTGACGAACCAAGTGTTTAAACCCTATTTGTACTCATTTGTGAATGTTTTCATCGATGACATCCTAGTATACTCTAAGAGTGTGGCAAATTATGAACGTCACTTGCGGGCTTTACTCTAAATGTTGCGTGAAGAGAAACTTTATGCTAAGTTCTCTAAGTGCGAATTTTGGTTGGATTCTGTAATTTTCTTAGGTTATGTGGTGACCAAATTATGACAAACCCAAGTTATTAATTTGTCTAAATTTAGATCTGCTCTTCAATATAACACAATGTCTTGTTTCCTTACGACTAAAATAAAGGACTATTTTAGAACACTAGGAATATTTCATTCAGAATTAAAACATAAGAAACTTCAGAGTTATAGAATCAATCAATGGAAAAACTAGTTAAGACGGCATTATCAATACGATTTATCTCAGATTAGATGGTCTAGATTAATGCCAAAAAATGGCGAACTAAGTTTAATCAAAGTTGTATAACTCAAAATAAAAAATAAGGACGGTATTATGGTTGACCCAGCCATGGTTACAATGGTTTGTGATTGGGTGAGACCTATTTCAGTAACTGAAATTCGTAGTTTTCTAAGACTAGCAGTTATTACCATCAATTTGTTCAAGGATTCTCCTTTATCGCAGCCCCTACGACCATGGCTTACTCAGAAGGATGTAACATTTTTATGGACTGATGAGTGTGAGGCAAGCTTTCAAAAGCTTAAAGAGATATTGACATCTGCTTCTATCCTAGCCTTACATAAAGAGGGCGTGCCCTTCGTTATTTATTGTGACACTTCTGGTGTATGCCTAGGTGGAGTGTTGATACAAAAGGGGAGGGTTATAGCCGTTGTGATTCGTATCATGTGTCCCTGACCACATTCACTTAGGTGGAAAGGTAGTTGAAACAGGGAGATTAATATCATGAGTCCTTGACCACGAGTCAGGTGGCAAGGTTGTTGATATATTGAGATTATATACGACTGGTTATTTGACAATCTTGATTTCACCCTGCATTGCATCGCATATCTTATCATTGAATTACTTATGGTTATTTTGGATTGTCTTAATTTATATTATATACTTACTTTATTCACAAATTGGCGACACCAATGTCGGACTGGTTTTCCTGTTGCAAGTGAAAGCGTTCCTAAATTATTTCATAGTTTATTCAATTTCTGATTCCCAGTCGGTTAAACCTACTAGGTATATATTATATGCACTCACCCCTACTTCTTTATCCCCGCAGATTCTCGTCAGGATTACCCACGCGTTAACTGATTTGTTCGCTTAATCGGGTCACTCTTGATCTAATGATAAGACTCAAGGGCTTCAAGTTCCATTAGATTCTATCCTAGTTGTACGGTCTTTATTTCTGTTTGTAGACTGTAATGTACTTATTTATTTGTGTATGTACTAGATGCTCTCTATACTCGTGATACCAGACTTTTGGATATAATTCTTATCTATTAAGGTTTTTTCCCGCTTTAAATATATTTTATCTTTGGGTTTGGAAATTTATTTGGCTCGGTAGTCATAATTGTGTTTTGGATCGCGACAAGTTTGGTATAGAGCTTTAAGTTCACCGGTATCACGAGTTAAAGAGCAGGTTGTCTAGTAGAGTCTCACGGATCGGTATGTAGATGTCCATATCTATCGTCAAGAGGCTACGAGATGCTTGATTAGGAATTCTCTTTAATTTGATTCCTTTCGTGCGATTTGTTCATATTCAAGTTTTGTATGCCTCTAATCCATTCTTTCTGTGTAGATGCTAAGGACTAGAGTTAGCAATACCAAGGATGATTCTTTATCTATTGTCCAAGCCCCAACCAAAGGGCGAGTTAGAGGCCGAGACAAAGGTCGTGGCAGAGCTAGAGGTTTAGACTGGGATAGGGGAGCAGCACCAACACGAGGTTAGACCAGAGGGACCTCACCAGAACCAATTGTTGACCCAATTCATGAGCAGTAGGTTGAGGATCCAGTTCAGCCTCCTGCAACCTTTGAGGGTACACCAGTGTTATAGGAGCTATTGACCCGATTGTTGGCACGGTTGGATGGTACCCCTACTACTAGTAATCTTCCAGGTACCACAACCCTTGCTACACCTGTTAGTCCTTCACAGCTAGCTGAGGGACCTAGTACGGGATTCCAGACCCTGAGTCCATTTTCCATGACTTTCTATTGCACCTCTGATATTTTCAGCCCCGCCAATTTCCGCAAGTGTCGCTATGACATTGTCTGAGTAGGAATGTTTTGAAAGATTTGTGAGATTGGCTCCTCCCAAATTTAATGGTATAGCTGGAGATGGGGCATATGACTTTCTAACAGAGTATCAGGATAGACTGTTCAATTTGGGTATTCTGGAGGACCACAAGGTAGCTTATACATCTTATCAATTCACGGGCATGGACAAAGAATGGTGGAGGTCAGTCATTGCTCGAAGGTCTGTCGATGCTCCAGTAATGAGTTGGGTGCAGTTTACGGAAAATCTTCCTTGAGAGATTGTACCCTACAGTTTTCGTGATAGGCGTCGGGATGAGTTTGACAAATTGGAGCAGGCTTTTATGACCGTATCCCAATATGAAGCACAATTCCATGAGCTATCCCACTATGCTATGTCTAGTATTCCCACAGAGTTTGAGCGAATTGGTCGATTCGTAAAGTGGATCGCAAGCTATCTCAGGAGGCTACTGCATCTCTTATATTATATGGTGGTTCCTTTTAAAGTATTGTCGATCATGCCAGGATGATAGAATGCACCAGGCATGCACGATAAGTTGATAGTAAGAGGTCCCATCATCAAGGTCAGTTTGGAGGTAATGCCCCCAAAGATAAAAAATCCTCAAAGACAGGGCGCTCATGGTTACTAGGGAAGACCGATTCATGTAGCTATTTCAGGTGCAGATAATACTATTAGGCCCAGAGTTTGTTACATATGTGATGAGTTTGGTCATAAGTCCCAGGATTTCCCCAAGCGTGCTCCTGCTTGTTTTTCCATCGAGGGCATAGACAACTTGCTCTTTAATAGCTCCAGCAACTAGAGGTGCTTCACAGAGTGCGAGGGGTGGTACTAGAGGTGCCAGTTGGGGAGCTCGAGGTGGAACTCGTGGTAGAGCACAGGACAATAGTGAACATTAAGTATGTTATTTCATTCCAAGTCGAACCGAGGCACAAGCATCTGATGCTGTGATCATAGGTATTGTTCCAGTTTGTCATCATTCAGCTTCAGTATTGTTTGACCCTGGATCTACCTATTCATATGTATCAACTTATTTTGCTATTGATATTGATGGTTTAGGTGAGCCTCTCGATGTGCCTATTTGTGTTTCGACTCTGGTAGGTGAATCCCTAGTGGTGGATCAGGTATATCAAGATTGTATAGTAGTAATCTCAAGTACGGAGACCCAGGCTAATTTGATCCTCCTAGACATGATAGGCTTTGATGTTATTTTGGGAATGAATTGGTTGTCTTCTTATCATGCAATCCTTGATTGCAATGCTAAGACTATGACTTTAGCATGTCCTGGGTTACCTAAGTTAGTATGGTTTGGTGCTCCTAGCTAGTATCCTAAAGGGGTGATTTCTTATGTTCATGCTTGGCACATGATGAAACATGGATATTTGTCTTATTTGGCTCACGTACGAGATATTTCTAAGGAGTCACCTTCTTTAGAGACCACAAGGGTAGTAAGAGAGTTCATAGATATGTTTCCTATCGACTTGCCTGGTGCTTTCCTAGAACGTGATATCGACTTCGCTATGGATGTGGAACCGGGCACTAAGACCATTTTCTATTTCCTTTTACCGGATAGTTCCTGCAGAGTAAAAGGAATTAAAGGAGCAATTAGAAGATCTGTTAAATAAAAGGTTCATTTGGTCTTGTGTGTCGCCTTGGGGTGCACCAGTGTTGTTTGTGAAAAAGAGGGATGGTTCCATAAGAATGTGTATTGATACCGTCAATTGAACAAGGTGACCATTCAAAATAAGTACCCCTTGTCACATATCGATGACCTGTTTGACCAGTTACAAGGTGCTTCAGTATTCTCCAAGATTGATTTAAGGTCGGGGTATCATCAATTGAGGGTTTGGGAGCCAAACATCCCACAGACTACTTTAAGGACTTGGTATAAGCACTATAAGTTTGTATTTATGTCATTTGCATTGACTAATACCCCTCTACTTTTATGGAGTTGATGATCCGAGTTTTTAAACCCCATGTGGACTTATTTGTCATTGTGTTCATCGATGACATCCTAGTACACTCTAAGAGTGAGGCAGACCATGAACGTCACCTGCGGACTATGCTCCAAAGGTTGCATGACGAGAAACTTTATGCTAAGTTTTCTAAGTGCGAATTTTGGCTGGCATTTGTAGCTTTCTTAGGTCATATGGTGACTAAGGATAGCATTATGGTTGACCCAGCCAAGGTTGCAGCGGTTCGTGATTGGGCAAGACGTAATTCAAGAACTGAAATTTATAGTTTTCTTGGACTAGATGGCTATTACCGTGTTCAAGGGTTCTCCTCTATCGTAGACCCTATGACCAGGCTTACTCAGAAGGATGTAACATTTTTATGGATTGATTAGTGTGAGGCAAACTTCCATAAGCTTAAGGAGAAATTAACATAATATCTTATCCCAGCCTTACCTGAAGAGGGCGTGCCCTTCGTCCTTTATTGTGATGCTTCTAGTGTAGGCCTAGGTGTAGTGTTGATGCAAAAGGGGAGGGTTATAGCCTATGCTTCACGACAACTGAAGGATCAAGAGAGTAACTACCCTACCCATGATCTTGAGTTCGCTATAGTATTATTTGTGTTGAAATTGTAGCGGCACTACCTTTATGGGGTACATTGTGAAATCTACACTGATCATCGTAGCCTTAAGTATATTTTCTCTCAGTTTAATCTGAACATGAGATAGCGTAGGTGGTTAGAGTTGCTAAAAGACTATGATATCTCTATCTTTTATCACGCTAACAAGGCTAACGTAGTAGCTGACGCTTTGAGCCAGAAGGCTTCTAGCATGGGTAGTTTGGTATTTCTTAGGAGGGAGGAGAGACCTTTATCTTTGGAGGTTCAGTTTTTGGCTAGATGGTTGGTCAGATTTGACATCTCCCCACCTCATAGTGTGTTGGCCTTTATTGAGGCTAAGTCTACATTGATGGGCCTGATTCGTGCTCACCAGTTTGAGGATGACAAATTATGGGTGATTTGGGACAAAGTGTTGAGAGGCAAAACTAAATCAACCTCTCTTGATTCCGAGGGAGTGTTAAGGATTAATGTGAGCATTTGCATACCTAAGGTAGGTGATTGGGTTTGTTTGATCTTGGAAGAAGCTCATTGTGCTAAGTATTCCATTCATCCAGATGTGGCAAAATTATATCATAACCTAAAGCAACATTATTGGTGGTGTGGGATGAAAAGGGTTATTATAGAGTTTGTGGCTAAGTGGCTGGATTGTCAGCAGGTTAAGGCTGAGCATAAAAAACCAGGATGTCCGATGCAGAGGATGCCTATTCCCGAGTGGAAGTGGGAGCGTATTACTATGGACTTTGTGACTGGATTACTCGTGACATTGGATAAGTTTGACTTAGTTTAGGTGATTGTAGATAGGTTGACCAAATCAACTCACTTCTTCCCGGTGAAGACTTACCACCGAGCAAAACATGTAGCTAAAATCTATATACATGAGATTGTTAGATTACATAGGGTGCCTATCTCTATTGTATCGGGTCGAGGTTCAGTGTTCACCTCTCACATTTGGAAGGCTTACAACATGGTTTATTGTACACGATTAGACATGAGCTTGGAATTTCATCCCCAGACTGATGGCCAGCTCGAGCAGACTATTCAGGTATTGGAGAACATGGTTAGGGCCTGTATGATTGATTTTGGTGCTCTATGGGATTAATACTTGCCCTTAGTGAAGTTTGCATATAATAACAATCAACATTCAGATGACACCATTTGAGGCATTATACGGGCGTAGGTGCCGATCACCTATTGGATGGTTCGACTCAGCCGCCATTGATGCATTAGGTACTGATCTGCTTAGAGATGCTATGGAGGGAGTACGCCTGATTCAGAGTCGACTATTAGCAGCCTAGAGTCGGCAAAAGAGCTATGCTGATAGAAGAGTTTATCCTTTAGAATTTATGGTAGGCGATCATGTGTGGTTGAAGGTTTCACCCATGAAAGGTGTGATGAGGTTCGAAAGCAAAGGTAAGTGTAGCCTTAGTTTATTGGCCCATTTGAAATTCTGAGAAGAGTAGATTGTCACGACCCCTCCCAGGGACCGCGACTGGTGCCGATAGGGCACCCGGACGATATCAAACTCGGTTTTCAAATTTTATCTGCTATGGATTTTGTCAAAATTTCGGCAGAGTTTCCTCTGTTTTACTGACTAACCTCACCTGCAAGTTAAAAACCAACAGCGG
>JAABOM020105445.1:0-25412 GCA_011800125.2 Solanum clarkiae
GTGAATGGGTATAAATTTCATAATACAATAACTAATAAAATATAAATGTAGACATACGGATTATTTTGAAAAATAATGTGAATGTATTAGGCTTCAATTTGTTTTATTTCAAATAATGAATATTACATTTATTATCTATTAAATTTAAAGATTCAATAATATTATAACATATTATTTGGAGTTATGAATTTGAGAAGACATAGAAATCATAATTATTAAAAATAACAATTATGGAGACGATAATGTGGGAGTTAAAAGATACAACATTAATGAATATTATTAGAATATAAGTTATGAAAATGAAGCGGTATAGTAATGGAGTTGATTTTAATAAAAAGTTTATTTTTAAAAATAATTTTAAGAAAATAAATTAATAAATAATGGATATTTTCATCATCTAACTTTTGACTTAGGCTTTAAATAGAAGGTGAAATGGTGAATATCGAGATAATACAAGAATGATATGAAGTAGACGAAGCTCTACAAGAAGCAGAAAGGAAATACAAAGAAAATAAAAGTATAAAGTTTAAATGAAAAGGACATAAGACAGGAAATATAGATATAGTAGAAGTAGAAAAACATTTTAAAACATGCAAATCCAGAACAGATAATTTAGGGTATCTTGAAAATTATAAAAATCAAGAGAAGTTAGCATATCTTGATGATAATGCATAACATATACGATAGCGAAGAAAAAATAGAAAGAGTCTCATTAATAAGTCAAAGAGAATTTATGAAATCTGCTAGTTCAAGTGCTAATACATTCCAAAGAACCGCCCAACAACATACAATAGACACAAGTAGGTGAAATGTACCAAAAAGAAAGGTATTTAGGGTAAATCCAAAAGCAGCATTAGAAAATGTTTAGACCTATGAGTAAAATAATACCTATAGAAGAACCAATTAGGTAACAAGAAGGGGGATGTAACACACCTCATGTGCTTCTGAATACCTTATAAGTGTATTTTTCGATTATCATAAAAATTGTGCATGATTTTGGAAATCCAACTTCATGTTCTTGTTCAGGGGGTAAAATTGAGTGGGAAAATAGTAGCCACCGAATTCTAGAAGATTCATAGCGAAAAATAATTTTTGCAACGGGGGCAAAAAACATTATGCATCCGCACCCCAAGCGCGACGTAGCCTAGGCGCGGATTGATACAGTTGTTCCCATGCTCTATTTGTTTCGTCCAAGGGCATTGAGATAGTAACCCAACGCCCATTTAAAAGTGAAGCCTTCATTCTTTAGCCATTTTTCAAGCTCAAAAACATCCAAAACCCTCTTAAAACATCTCCCAGAACATTATAAATCCCCTATTCAAATTCAAGAATTTCAAGATCAAGTTTTGGAAATCAAGAATCCTACACGAACATCAAGTCTTCCTCAATTCAATTTCAAGAAAAATCAAGGTTTAAGGTGTGTGGGTTTGATTCATGGGTTCCTTCCATCCATGAAGTCAAACCTTCCCTCTTTATCAAATTTCATGATTTTAATTTTGAATATTTTATGGATAAACTTTATTATGCATTATAAGTATGATTGGAGTTGGATTCTTTAAATATTGATTAAGTATGCATGAATGTCTATTGAAGCTATTTTCCATAAGTTGATTTATGCTTGTTGAGGCTATACACAATATGAAATATGAGACTATGAACGTTTGTAAATTTTTAGATGGATTTCATGACACCCAAAATTAAGGGTTTTACTACTACGTTGGTGGGTTGATTGGGATGTATTTCAAATGAACTGATTTTTATTCCTCTCATGTTTTAAATTCTTGAATTACATGACTTCAAGCTTATTTGTACTTTACCCACCATATTTTGACTTAAGTATTTGACAAGGCTTACATTGATGGAAGTCTTATTGTGAGACATGAGAATTGTAAGCATTGTATATTGTGAAGGGCTATTATGCATGCTATGAGCTCGTAAGAATGTTACAAGTATATGAATAATATGAAGCCCCTTCTTGATACTTTGATGTGATGATTTGATAAGCTATTCTTCTATTACCTACTGAAATGGTCATGCCGTAAAGTAGAATAATTCATAACTCGTACTAAAAAGACTGTATCGTAAGGTAAAGACATCTCTCCTACTAAAAAGATTGTATCATAAGGTAAGGACATCTCTCTTACCAAAAAGATTGTATCGTAAGGTAAGGGCATCACCCAATTCCTATCGAAAAGATTGTATCGTAAGGTAAAGGACATCTTATATTACTTACCAAAAAGGCTACATCATAACGTAGGAGTATTGGTAACACTTTCTGAAAAAGTTATACCATAAGGTGAGTGGATGGCTATTCGGCCATTCTCATGCATGTTTGCATAAGGGATTGAGCATATATTTCATATTAAGTTTATGCCCATTGGTTATGATCATGTGTCTTGGTGATTATTATAGCTTATCCCCTTCTTTGTATTGCACCCCGCATATTTAATACATTCCAAGTACTAACACATCCTCTATGCCTAAATGATATTACCTTGTAGGGACCAGAGTTCCTATTGATCCTCCTTCTCTACATGGCTAGTTGATTTGCTTGAAGAAGCCTTTGGTGAGTCCTCAACTTCGAGGACAATATCTACTTTTTCATTCATGCTTATTAAGACTTGTTTAACACTTTTAGAAACTTATCATTTGAGGATGAGCCCAGGAATTGTCTTGGCCCTCGATCTATTCTATATAGAGGTGTCATTGGTTATTATGGTTGTTTATGCTTTGAGCTTGATTCTTCTTATGCTGTTATCATCATGAAAGACTTTCCTTAGTCCCACTTCCCTTTTATTAATGTCACTTATTGTTCTTTATTTTGCTTCCGATACCAAGGATATGTGGATGATATGTTAAGAGGCTTGTTTGGGGTTCATTCGGGTTCCCCATTCGCCATGTCACATCTAGGCCTTAGGCTTGGGTCATGACAAGCTTAGTATCATAGCACTACCCTAGGCTTGGGTTATGACAAGATTAATATCATAGCACTAGGTTGTTAATGGTCCTCGAATATCTAGCACACCGCGTCAAGTAGAGTCTTATTCATGGTTGTGAAGCGTGCCACAACTATGATAGGAGGTTATGAGGAGTTTTAAGAAATGTTTCACTTCTTTATGATTGATGTCGTGCTCTGGATGTAAAGATGAGGCTTTCTCCCTTAACGAACTTTCTTTTGCTCTTTTAGATCATGCCACTACCAAGAGAAAGACTACGGAGGGCCCCCACACCCGAGGATGGGTCCAGCTCATCAAGCTCCTCAAGGAGAAGGAGCTAAACAAGTTGAGTTCCAGAATGCCATCACCATGTTGGCCCATGCTATGACCAACTAATTGAATCAAGGGTCCCAAGCTCCTCGTTCTCCTTCGGCCTCAAGAGTGAGGGACTTCACAAGGATGAACCCTTCAAAATTTCATGGGTCCAAAGCAGAGGAAGATCCCCAAGAGTTTATTGATGAGGTATATAAGGTGCTTGCTATCATGGGGGTGAATTCGAAGGAGAAGGCAGAACTAGCGGTCAATCAACTCAAGAGTGTGGCCCAAATTTGGTTTGCTCAATGGAAGTTGGAGAGGGGAAACAATGATGTCATTCCTTGGGAGGAGATCAAGGCCACTTTTCTCAATCAGTTCTTCCTTATTGATTTAAGACAGGCTAAGATGATGGAGCTCATGAATCTCAAACAAGGTACCATAAGTGTGAGGGAGTATGCCCTCAAATTCAACAAGCTCTCAAAGTATGCTCCTGATTTGGTTGCCGATCCGATGCCAAGAATGAATAAGCTTATATCAGAGGTGTCTGATTTGGTAAATGAAGAGTGTCGCACCGCTATTCTTGTGGTTGACATGGATTGGTTCTGACTCATGACCTATGTTGAACAACTTGAGGGGGAGAATCTTAGCAAGAGGAGGAGAGGGAAGTCCAAGAGGGCTTGGTTCGATGGTCGTTTGTAAGATGCTAAAGGTGGCCGTTTTCCACAAAGTCACAAATTCCAAGGTCAAGGGTCCTCCAATACTCAAAACAAGAGGTTTTCTAATGATGGAGTGCCTAACTTAAGGCTCCAAGGTGGTAATGATGGAGTGACTCATCCTAGATGCCCAAATTTTGGGAGAAATCATGGTGGCACATGTTGGAGGAACACGGGTGCATGCTTTGGATGTTGCAAGATAGGCCATAAAATTCTTGATTGTCCACATGCGCAAAATAAGAGTAAAGATGGTCGACCTCAAGGGCAAGGTTCTTATATGGATCAAAAGGGACAAGGAGGCCAACAAAGGGTTTCTCCAAGACAAAATAGGTTCTATGCTCTCCAAGGAAGGCAAGGAGTAGATGAGGTTCCTGATGTTGTTACTGGTATTTTAAAGGTTTTTGATTATGATGTATATGCATTGATATATCTGGGTGCCACTCTTTCTTTCATTACTCCTTTTGTTGTTAATAAGTTTCATGTGTGTCCCGAATTATTGTGTGAACCTTATGAAGTGTCTACCCACATTAGTGAGTCCATTATTGCTAGAAGAGTCTATAGGGATTGTCTCGTGTTCATATTGCATAAAGTCTTGCCTTTTGATTTTGTTGATCTTGATATAGTTGATTTTGATATTATTCTTAGGATGAATTGGTTACATGCATATCATGCTTCCATTGATTGTAGACACTGTAAAGTTAGATTCCAATTCCCTAATGAGCCCGCCCTTGAGTGGGAAAGTCGTAATGAAATGGTTAAGGGTAGGTCCATTTCTTTTCTTAAAGCCCAAAAATTAATTTCTAAGGGTTGCATTTACGATCTTGTAAGGGCTAGGGATGTTGAATCTAAAGTCCTTACTATTGAGTCAATTCCGGTGGTCAATGAGTTTCTTGATGTCTTTCCCGATGAGCTTCCTGATGTTCCTCCCAAAATGGAAATAGACTTTGGTATAGACCTCATCCTCGATACACAACTCATTTCCATCACCCCTTACCATAAGACCCCGCTAGAGTTAAAGGATTTGAAGGATCAATCGAGGGATTTATTGGCAAAAGGTTTCATAAGGCCTAACAAGTCACCTTGGGGTTCTCTGGTGTTATTTGTAAGTGAAAAAGATGGTTCCTTAGAATGTGCATTAACTACCGGCCACTCAATAGGATCACCATAAATATCAACTACAAGGGGCTAGTCATTTTTCTAAGAATGATCTTCGGTCTGAGTACCACCAAGTGATGGTAAGGGAGTGTGATATTCCCAAGACAGCATTTCAGACAAGGTATGGACATTTAGAATTTATGGTAATGTCTTTTGGCTTGACTAATGCGCCAGTAATATTTATGGATCTCATGAATAGGGTCTTTAAACCATACCTTGATATGTTTGTGGTAGTCTTCATAGATAATATATTGATTTATTCCCGGAGTGAAGAAGAGTGTGTGAATCATTTGAGGGTGGTGTTGCAAATATTGAGGGATGAGAGATTGTTTGCTAAATATGATAAATGTGAATTTTGTTGAAAAGGGTTACATTCCTAGGGCATGTGGTGTCAGGTGAAGGAATTAAGGTGGACACTAAGAAGATGGAAGTGATAAGGAATTGGCTTAGGCGCTTGACTCCGATAGATATTACGAATTTCTTTGGTTTAGTAGGGCACTACAAGAGGTTTGGGAATGGTTTCTCTTCAATTGCTTCCCCCTTTGAAAAGTTGACCCAAAGAAGGTAAAGTTTGTTTGGAACGATGAATATGAAAAGATTTTTCAAACTTTGAAAGACAAGCTTATCTCCGCTCCCGTTTTAGGTTACAGGAAGGGCTAGAAGGGTTTGTGGTTTATTATGATGCTTCAAGGATTTGTTTGGGTGTGTGTATTGATGCAAAATGGCAAGGCTATAGCATACGCTTCTCAAAAAATAAAGGTGCAAGAGCATAACTATCCCACCCATGATCTTGAATTAGCGGTCGTGGTGTTTGCTTTGAAAATATGGCATTCTTAATTGTATAGGGTTCATATAGATATATCACTGACCACAAGAGTCTCCAATATGTGTTCATACAAAGGGATCTTAATTTGAGACAAAGAAGGTGATTAGAGCTCCTTAAGGATTGTTGAGTGTGCACTATCATCCCAGTAAAGCTAATGTTGTGGCCGATTCTTTAAGTTGAAAATGGAGGTGTGGTGGTTATTGATGGTTCCAAGTCTTCTTTGATTGAAATGGTCAAGTCCAAACAAGACCTTGACCCCGCTTTGCTAGAATTGAAAGTTTTGGGGAAGGATGGTAAAGTGGAGGTTTTCTCCCAAGGAGGATATGGTGTCCTTAAGTACCAAGATAGGCTATGTGTGCCTAATGCTAATGACTTGAGAGAGTTGATTGTGAAAGAGGCCCATAATTCATCCTGTTCTATTCACCCCGGTTTAACAAAAATGTAGAGATATTTGATGGAGATTAATTGGTGGGGTGGTATGAAAAGGGCTATTGCCAAGTTTGTATTCGGTTGTCACAATTGCCAACAAGTGAAAGACAAACATCAAAGGTCGGGTGGCCTAGCCCAAGATATAGAAATTCCTACTTGGAAGTGGGAAGAGATCAATATGGATTTTGTGATTGGTTTGCCAAAGACTAGGAAGCACTTTGATTTTATTTGGGTTATTGTTGATAGGATGACAAAGTCAGCTCATTGCTTACCGGTTAAAATAACCTATGGTGCCGAAGATTATGCCAAGTTATATATTTATGAGTTGGTTAGGTTCCATGGGGTGCCATTGTCCATAATTTCTTATCGTGGTACTCAATTCACTTCTCACATTTGGGGATCTTTCCAAAAGGGTCTTGGCACCAAGGTCAAGCTTAGCATAGTTTTCATCCTCAAACAGATTGTCAAGCCGAAAGAACAATTCAAGCTCTTGAGGATATACTTAGGGTTTGTGTTTTAGAGTTCAAAGGTAGTTGGAATGAACATCTTCCACTAATTGAGTTTGCTTATAACAATTGCCACCACTCTAGTACTGGCATCGCACCCTTGGAGGTTTTATATGGTAGGTATTGTAGATCCCCAGTTAGATGGTTTGATGTAGGGGAAATAACTTTGTTAGGCACGGATTTGGTTATGGAAGCTTTGTAGAAGGTGAGGTTGATAAGGGAGAGATCGAAGACAGCTCAAAGTAGGAAAAAGTCTTACTCCAATGTGAGAAGAAGAGACCTTGAGTTTAATGTTGATGATTGAGTATACTTGAAAGTGTCACCCATGAAGGGTATGGTCTGGTTTGGCAAGAAAGGGAAATTGAGCCCAAGGTTTGTGGGACCTTATAGGATCTTGAAAAGAATTGGTAAGGTTGCATATGAATTGGAGTTGCCTACAGATATATAGTTCATCTAGTCTTCCATTTATCTATGCTGAAGAAGTGTATTGGTGACCCCAAGTGCTATTGTGCCTTTAGAGGTTGTGGGTGTTGTGGAGGACAACTTGAGCTATGAGGAGGTTCCGATGTAAATATTAGATAGGCAAGTGAAAAGGTTGAGGAACAAAAATGTGGCATCCGTCAAGTCATTTGGAGGAATCATCAAGTTGAAAGTGCCGCTTGGGAAGCCGAAGCCGACATGAAAAAGCGATACCCATACTTCTTTTACTTTACTCAAGCCGAAGGTAATAATTTAAGTCTTATCTATAATTTCAAGTCTTAAGTTTCAGTTCTCATGCCATTATGCATGCATACATGTTCATGGTGACAGGTTTTGATATTTTTGATGCATATGTGTGAAACTCTTAAGAATGATATTTAAGTGCATTTGTTGCATCCATGTTGGGCTGGAAATCTCTTGATTACTTCACTTACGTATGTTTCTTTAACATTCGGGGACGAATTTTCCCAAGAGAGAGATATTGAAACACCTCTTATATGCTTTGGAATGCCTTATAGGTGTATTTTGCGAATATCTCAAAACTCGTGCGTGATTTTGAAAATTTGATTTCATGTTTTTGTTCAGGGGGAAAACATGAGTGGGAAAAGGGTAACCCCTGAATTTTAGAAGACCCTTAGCAAGATAATTTTCGTAACAGGGGCATAAAACATATGCATTAGAGCACCAGGCGCGACGCGACCTGGACTAGGATTGGTAAGAATTTTCCCCTGTTTTGCTTGTTTCGTTCATGGGCATTGGTAATAACCCAATGCCCATTTAAATGTGAAACCTTAATTTTTTGGCCATTTTTCAAGCTTAAAAACACTCAAAACCTTTCCCAAAACATTATCAATCCCCCATTCAAAATCTAGAATTTCAAGAGTAAGTTATGGAATTGAAGAATCCAACACAAACATCAAGTCTTCCTCAATTTAATTTAAAGAAATTTCAAGGTTTAAGGTATGTGGGTTTCATTCATGGGTTCCTTCCATCCATGAAGCCAAACCTTCCCTCTTTATCAAATTTCATGATTTTAATTTTGAATGATCTATGGATAAACTTTATTATGCATTATAAGTATGATTGGAGTTGGATTCTTCAAGTATTGATTAAGTATGCATGAATGTGTATTGAAGCTATTTGCCATGAGCTGATTTGTTCTTGTTGAGGCTATACATGATATGAATTATGAGACCATGAACGTTGGTGAATTTTTAGATGGATTTCATGACACCCAGAAGCAAGGGTTTTACTACTATGTTGGTGGGTTGATTGGGATGTATTTCAAACTAATTGAGTTTTACTCCTCTCATGTTTTACATTCTTGAATTGCATGACTTCAAGATTATTTGTACATTACCCACCATATTTTGACTTAAGTATTTGACAAGGGCTTACATTGATGAAAGTCTTATTGTGAGAAATGAGAATCACAAACATTGTATATTGTGAAGAGCTAATATGCATGCTATGAACTTGTAAGAATGTTATGAGTATATGACTAATATGAAGCCCCTTCTTGATACTTTGGTGTGATGGTTTGATAAGCTATCCTTGTATTACTTACCGAAACGTCCATGCCATAAGGTAGAATAATTCCACACTCCTACTAAAAAGATTGTATCGTAAGGTAAGGACATCTCTTCTGCTGAAAAGATTGTATCATAAGGTAAGAAAATCTCTTTTAGCGAAAAGATTGTATCGTAAGGTAAGTGTATCTCCTAATTCCTACCAAAAAGATTATATCGTAAGGTAAGGGACATCTTATATTACCCACCAAAAAGGCTATGTCATAAGGTAGGGTTATAGGTAACACTCTCTAAAAAGGTTATACCGTAAGGTGAATGGGTGGCTATTTAGCAATTCTCATGCATGTTTGTGTAATGCATTGAACATATATTTCATATTGAGCTTATACCCATTGGTTATGATCATGTATCTTGATTATTATTATAGCTTATCTCCTTTGTTGCATTGCACCCTGCATACTTAGTACATTCCAAGTACTAACGCATACTCTATGCGTACATTATATTACCATATAGGGACCAGAGCTCCTATTGATCATCCTTCTCTACGTGGCTAGTTGGTTTGCTTGAAGAATCCTTTGGTGAGTCCTCAACTTCGAGGACAATATCTACTTTTTCATTCATGCTTGTTAAGACTTGTTTAATACTTTTGGATACTTATCATTTGACGGTGAGGCCGTGAAGTGTCTTGGCCCCCGCTCTATTCTATGTAGAGGTGTCGTTGGATGTTATGGTTGTTTATGCTTTGAGCTTGACTTTTTTTATGCTATTATCATTATGAAGGACTTTCCTTTGTCCTGCTTCCCTTTTATTAATGTCATGACTTTTTGGGCTTTATTTTGCTCTCGCGACTAAGGATATGTGAATGATATGTTAAAACGCATGTTTGGGGTTCCTTCAAGTTCCTCGTTTGCTATGTCACGTCTAGGACATAGACTTCAGTCATGACGGGGATGTAAGGGAAGATATTAAACATAGTTGCACATGATTAGTAGAAATGGAATACAATGATAGATATATGGAAAGGAATAGTCGTAGCAAATTATACAAAAACCTACCAAGATGCAGATATAGAAACAATGTATAAATATATGGAAACCTTTCTAGGAGAATCAACAAAAGCCTTATGTGAAGCTTACTAACTTCCCACGAGAGTTTCAGGCATTAGTATGGCTGCAAACCTTTACAATATAGCAAACAAGATACATAGTCTAATTACGGGAGCAGACCCAAACAGTGGTTTAGTAGTACTTCAATGAAATTCCTTAATAAAACTAGAGCAGTTAAGTATTACAGGTTGGTTCCACATAAAATAATTTCTCAAAGACTATTACTACAATTGTACAATCAGTCGAAATTTTTTTGATGAAGAACTAGGGAAGAAGTTATTTAATAAAGGGGAAAGGCTCAAATAGGCCATCAAACTTTAACAAAAGGTTCATTTATGTCATCTATTAAATGTTTGGCTCAAATATGTCATTGTTGTTAAGGAAAAAGCTCATCCATGCCATATTTTTAAATGGTGATTTTGCAAAATCACCTTTTACACATGACATGTTTTAATTCGATCACGTCATTTTTTTTAAAAAAATAAATTTTATATAAAATTAAGAAAAAAATTCTCAATTTTTTGGATTTTTTCTCAATTTTATTTAGAATTTGTTTCTAAATAAAATTTTAATTTTGTGGATTTTTTCTTATTTAGAATTTTCTCAATAAATTCTAAATAAATTTTTTAAAAAATTCTTAATTTTGTGGATTTTTTTCTTAATTTAATGTAGAATTTATTTTTTTAAAAGACATGGCTGAATTAAAATATGCCATGTGTAAAAGGTGGTTTTGCAAAATCACTTTTTACACATGACATGCTTTAATTCGGTCACATCATTTTAAAAAATTCTAAATAAAATTAAGCAAAAAAATTCTTAATTTTGTGGATTTTTTCCTCAATTTTATTTAGAATTTGTTCCTAAATAAATTCTTAATTTTTTGGATTTTTTTCTTATTTAGAATTTATTTCTAAATAAATTCCAAATAAAATTTTAAAAAAAATTCTTAATTTTGTGATTTTTTCTTAATTTTATTTAAAATTTGTTTTTTTTTAAAAAAAAAATGATGTGGCCAAATTAAAATATGTCATGTGTAAAAGGTGGTTTTGCAAAACCACCATTTAAAAACAATGGCATGGATGAGCCTTTTCCTTAACATCAATGACATATTTGAGCCAAACTTTTAACAGATGACGTAAATGAACCTTTTGTTAAAGTGTGATGGAATATTTGAGTCTTTTCCCTTTAATAAATTACTACGACCTCTTGGTAGAGAAACAACAGATAGATGGTATAAAAGATATGGAGTGATACAAAACCCGAATGGTAGATGGTCAATAGGCACAAAGTACATGTAATGGAAATATTAGCTGAAAAATGTACAAATACAAAAACAACTAAAAGCAGAATCAAATGAGTTTCTACAAAAATATTATATATACAGTCCAGAATTATGATAAAGAACAAAATAAGCCAAGGAAGCGATATAAGAAACGTCGACCTTACTATGATCGGCAATATAATAGTAGGAGATATTGTCTGAGAAGGTCTTCGGCTAAGAAACCATACCTAAACAAAGATAGACATGTCAGAAATATAGAAACGATAGGAACTATAAGAATAAATTAGAATGTCTTACCTATAGGAGTATAGAACACCTAGCGAATGTATGCTCTAAAAGAAATAACAATAGAACTAGAAATTCACAATTAATAGAAGATTTTCAAGAGACATTAATCAATGTAGATGAATATGTGTAAGATAATGAGAGTATATATTCAATAGTAAGTGTAGAGGTTGCGGAAAAAACTTAATCAAATGATTCGGATTCAGATAATGAAGCATTAATAAATGAAATAGGTTTGGAATTAAAAGACCTAGATTTAGAGGAATTACAAATAAGTACAATGATAAATATTTTTACAAGAATGTAAACATGAGGTTGAAAGAAATAAAGGAATCGATAGTAACCAATGTATTCTATGTAGGTGGTGTGCAAGTAGAGAAAAAAGGGCAAAATGTAAAAATTTTCTATGCGGAGTGATGCATCATATGCATAAAAAATTTATTAAAATTAAAATGGTAAAAGACAAGGGGCGTGAAAATAAAGAAGCAAGTAATGATACGATAAATCTAAGGATAATAAGCTTAGAAAGTAGAATGAATGAATTAGAATAGAGAGTGATGTTATTAGAAAAAGGAAAAGAAAATCATGAAGAAAGTAGGATAAAGTCAGTACAAAAAATAGAAGAATAGGGGCTTTGCAAAGGATTTCTCAATCAATGAGTATAGAGACAGTAGTAAATCAGTGTGGAAGTCTAATATGTAATGAAGACAAAATAGTTACTACAGTTAAGGCACTAGCAGACTTAAAATACAAGATATAGAATTAGAAATATTAGCACTAATAGACACAGGATGTACAGGTAGCATACTAAACAAAAAGATACTACCACAAAGATTAATAAAGAACCTTAGAAAAGTCAATTGCAGCAATGCAAATGGATGGAACATATAATACATATCAACATTATGTAGGAAAGACATATGTTAGCTTCATAAACACATGCAATAAATTTTACAAACCAATGTATACCCTATATAAGGTATGGGTAAGAGACTTAAATATAAATGTAGATTTTGTACTTGGACTAAAATTCTTGATAAAAAATAATGGAGGAATATTAATTACAAGAGAGCAGATAATATTATTTAAGGAATTTAACTTATACACCAGTACAAACTATAAACTTCGAAACAAAAGGAAGAAGAGTTAGTATATCTTCTGGTAACCCAGACGATAAGAACTTACAGACTTGTTATAAAGACTGTGAAAATAAATATCAATGTTGTATAAAACAAGAATATAATGAACAAAATAAAGAAGAAGAAGAAGAAGAAGAAGAAGAATAGGAGGAGGAATATGATATAAGAGAAAAAGATCTTACTTTAATAGAAATCGAAGGTGAATTTTAAAATTTTCAGACAGGAATTGAAAAGGTAGGAACTATTAAAAGTCCTAAAGACCTAGATAACACAGCAAAGTTATTAGATGAAATGGAAATAATAGGAGAGAAACTCTTAAAATATTGGAAAAATAACAAAGTAATATGTAGATCAGATATCATAAACCCAAAATACATAATAAAGATAACCGCTATTGAAGCGACTAACCAAGATATAGAAGATTGCATTATACAAATAAAAGAATTATTACATTTGGGAGTAATAAGGAGATCTACGTCAAAACATAGATCATCAGCATTTATAGTCAGGAATCACAACGTGATATTAAGAGGAAAAGCGAGAGTGGTAATAAATTATAAAAGACTTAATGATAACACAAATGCTTATAAATTACCAGATAAGAGTGAATTAATCAACAAAATACAAGGAGAAAGGATATTTAATAAATTCGATTGGAAGTCAGGATATTGGCAGGTTAACATGGATAAAGAAAGTATTGAATGGATAATATTCACTTTTCTTGAAAGACCTTTTGAATGGTTAGTCATACCATTTGGGCTAAAAACTACCCTGCCAATATTCCAAAGAAAAATGGATAGAATATTTGGAGACTACCAAAGGTTTATTTTAGTATTTGTAGATGATATTTTAGCATTTAGTAAAGACATTAAAGAACATTTAGGACATCTACAAACAATATTTAGATTATTTGCATAGAACGGAATAATAGTAAGTAAGAAGAAAATGAAATTATGCAAGACTCATAAAAAAGTTTTAGGAGTAATATTAGGAGAAGAAAAAGTTAAATTAAAACCACATATAGCAAAAAAGGTATTACATATGTCTGATAGACTAGATAATATAAAAGACTTGTAAAAATTTCTAGGATTGGTAAATTGTGCTAGAAATTTTATTAAAGACTTAGAAAAATTAGCAGGACCATTATATTCGAAAATAGGAAGTAAAAGGCAGAAATATTTTAAAGAAGAGGATATTAAATTGATACAGTAGATTAAAGACAAAGTAAAAAATGTTCGTGACCTAAGTATACCATTAGAATCGAATTATTTGATAATCGAGACAGATGGAAGTTTTCAAAAATGGGGAGTTGCATTAAAAGCTAGACCAAATAAATACTGTGATAAAATCGAAGAAAAAATTTGTGCTTATCAAAGGAGAAAATATAAAGAGAAAGGAAATATGAGCAGTGTAGATGAAAAAGTTTTAGCAATAATATATGGTTTAAATAGTTTCAAGTTATACGTTTTAAATAAAAATGAAATACTAGTAAGAACTAATTGCGAAAGCATAGTCAGGTTTCATCAAAAGATAAACCAAAATGCTAGTAGCAAAGAAAATGGCTAAATTTTATGGATGCTATATCTATATACCCAAATGTAATCTTCAAATAGATAAAAGGAAAGGATAACAATTAAGCAAACCAATTGAGTAGATTAAATATAAAAATGACCTAACTATATATTTGTTTCCAGCATGTGACCAACCGGTCCAGCTCCAATAGACAAAAGCAAAGGAGAAGTCTCAACATTAGACACATACATTCAGACTCAGATTCAATTTAGGTCTCAGACAATGTCGGTAGAAATGATGGAATGACTGTATTTCGGTAAGCATAATTAAATATGTTACCCGAAGTCAAATCTATCATTTAGAGAATTGCCAGAATGTGTTTTAGATAGACCACAGTAGTTAGTAGATAATCTATGGATGTCATATAATAAGAAAGATAACAAATATTTTGTAGCTTCATTAAATGCACAATGCTAGTACTTTACAAACAAAAGTACGGAGAATAAGTTTAAATATTGTATAGTTACATAAAAAAATTAATGGCATTTTTCAGACTTGGATAGAAGTGCTAGACTCCATAAGTGGGGTTAAAACCCCTCTTTTCAAAAGTTTTAACGAATTTATCAAAGCTTTAGATTATGCAAGAGGGTATATTGGTCCAAATTACTATATCTCCCCAGCCCTTAGACAAAACCTAAAACAGACCCCATAATATAATATCTCAAAAGACAGACAAAGTAATCTTGTATGACCACTGTTCCTCAATGACCATAGGCTTTAAGACGCTAAATTGAAAAAAATGAAACCCTACTCCAAGAAAATTTCAAATTAAGCACGTAAAATTTCTCAAAGACAAGAACACTCCTCCAGAGGTTCACACTGGTTCATAGACATCAAAACTGAGTTTTCCATCTCCAAACAAAATGCAAGAGAAGGGTGTGCATTCTGCAATGAATGCAACAAAATCCAAGTATCGAATGATAAATAACCAGCTAGTCCGGTTCATACCTCAAATCCGTTTAGGCCTGTCACTTTACCAAAATGTGAAGATGAGATTCTCCATCAATACAAAGGTAACCTAGAACGTTTACTCAAGCAGAGAAAAATATGATAAGATTAAACCATAATAAAACAAAACTTTAGAAAGATTCTTTCAAAAGGAACAAGATAAGCATGTGATAGCTACAGAAGACCTGAATCCAAGTAAAAATAGACTAATCAAGATATGGAACGAGTAAATATAAGTTCGGAAAGAAACTGTCCAAATAAGAATAGAATGAGATCCCCTCGCTTCAGAGAAGATAAAGATGATGGAGATCACTTATATTATCAAGACGCTTAGGATCTAAATGAAAATGATTACACTGGAATGAGTTTTGATTCCATTACCTTACACAACCTCGATATCTAAAAGAAACAAAAGAAGATAAAATGAGACGAAGACAAGAAAATAAAGTATGTCTAAAAGTGTGCCATGTAGGTATGCCCATATTTGTCATGTGAGTACTTACTTTGTCACTATCCTCTAAAAAGAAAAAAACTAATAAACACGCATCAAAGTTGGTGTCAGAATAAGTGACAAATAATACATGTGACGATGGGGCCCATAAGTGTACTCTGTATGTACTATTTGATCTTATCCATAGAGATTCGGCCAATTTTAGACCATTACTTTAAAAATGTCTTATCCTTAGAGTGTCAGCCGATTTGAAGCCACTACTTTAATAAAACAACCCCAAAAAGTGTCCGAAAATGTGCCTCAGAAGTGCCTGGAATTGTAATTTTCATATATCTAGAAAATTTGTCCATTATTTTGAAAATATGATGTCATATCCTCGTTCAGGGGGAAAATTGAGTGAGAAATGAGTCTAAACTGGATTTTAGAGCAACCGTATCAATATCCGAAAATCACAAAAAATGCGATTTAGGAGGGTCAACTTTAAATGGGCATATCTCTGACCAAACAAAGAACAAGGTGAGCCACCTACCAAATTGAAAAATCTTTGAATTAGCTTTATAATGCACTTGGTTTCACCTTATTCTGAGTTCGAATGAAGAATTTATGTCCATTTTTGTAGAACTCGTATGTGTAGAAATGCAAATTCCAGTGATTAATTTGCGTCGCTTTCGCGATGCAGACTAGTGTTACTTTGGTCCTACTTTTTATTACTTCAGTCCAAAACTATCAATTCTTTGGCCTAAGGGTTCCATACTTGAAAATACTCATACTTAGCCTTATTTCACTCTCATATCATCCTAAACATTTCTCAATACTCATTCAAACCCTTAGTCCTATGTTTCTCCCAAGATTCAAGTCTCAAACCCTCATACCAACTAATGTTTTCCTTCAAGGTTCTTCTTTAAGATTGAATTCTCTATCTCCAATCTTCACCAAGTTCATCTCCAAGATAAGGTATATGGGTTTCCTTCATGGGTTACTTTCACCCATGATACTCAAGCCTCTACTCAAATTGCATGATTTAAAGTTTATTTACAAATGGGTATTGCTTATTATGAAATTCAATGCACTTTGTGTTAAAGCTATATGAAATTGTGACTGTTTTGCTATGTTTTGAGATATAACTCTTTGATCTATTGTAAGAATTGAGGAGGGGTTTTTATGTATATTGATTGAGGGTGTTGCAAGGTATTAATTGATAGTTTTACAATAGATTTTCTTGCATGATTTCATCTCTATATTTCATGGTTTTATACTAGCACTACACACCCTCTTAAGTGTGATAAAATGTTTGGATGTGGTTTCTTAAGGATTTGAAGGTCCAAAGCATGAGATATGATATGATTGACTGTATAATCATGAAATGAGCTTATGTATATTATATACTCGATATAAAATGTTTCATTAGACCATGCCCAATCCGGGGAGACTAAGAATCTGGATAATCTAGATGGAGGTTTGTACTCATCAACCTAGTGAAGGATTTGTACTTCTCCACCTAGTGATGGGGCGGCATCATCACTAACTTAGATGGGGCTTTGTACTCATCAACCTAGTGAAGGGTTTGTACTTCACCACATAAGTGATGGGAGGCATCATCAACAACCTAGTGAGGGGTTTGTACTTCTTCACCTACTGATAGGGCAGCATCATCAATAACCTAGATGGTTCTTTGTATTCATCAACCTAGTGAAGGGTTTGTACTTCTTCATCTAGTGATGGGGAGACATCATCACTAACCTTGATAGAGGTTTGTAGTCATCAACCTACTGAAAGGTTTTTTCTTCTCCACCGGGTGATGGGGTGGCATCATCACTAACCTAGTGAGGGGTTTGTACTTCACCACCTAAGTAATGGGGCGGCATCATCACTAACCTACCAAGAGGTTCGTACTTTAAAAATCTAGCTTGGTCTCTTCTACACATATGATATCATATATGAGCATGAGTTACTTAAGCATGTTTTACCTTAGCATTGATCATACATGCCATATTATTATATGCTGCCTATTACCTATTGTTATGCATTTTGATTATAATGCCTATCTCTTGTTGCATTGCATCCTACATACTTAGTATATTCAACGCGTACTCTTGCCTACATGATATCACCATGTAAGGATCGAAGCCCAAGTTGATCATCCTCCTCCTCCACGTGGCTAGTTCGGTACTACTCAAGCTAGTTGGTGAGTCTTCTCCTTTGGGGACCTTAGTATATGTTTCTCTTATTATGTATTGAGACACTCTTCTTTATTTTCTATCTTGGCTATGAGGGTGAGTCTGATTGCTTTGTATGTGGACCCACTCTTATCTATGTAGTAGAGGTGTTGTTGGACATGTGATATATCTATGATATGAGCCTTGAATTTTTTGTCTCTTGATTGTGATGTTATGCAAGCTTTTCCCCTTAGTTCCTTGCCCTTGTTTTCTAAACTTTTACAAATTACTTAAGTATTAATCTCTCTCCCTTAGTCCCAATTCCCCTTGTTTATGTCTCTTATGTTGTTTTACATTGCTTTCGCGACCAAGGATGTGTAATGATATGCTGTGAGGCTTATTTGGGATTCCTCCGAGTTCCCCATTCGCCGATCATGTCTAGGCCCTAGGCTTAGATGATGACTAAGATGGTACCAGAGCACTAGATAATAGATCCTTGGAGTCCAACACACCGCGTCGATTAGAATCTTATTCATGGTCATGTTGTACATCAAAACTATGAATAGGAGACTATGAGACGTTTTAGAAAATATTTCATTTCTTCATGATCTATGTCGTGCAAGAGAGTTAAATCCCCTAGGGCTTATTAGTAACTCCTAACCGCTATATTTCTGGATATGTCTCTCAAGTTACTTAGGACGGTGCTATGATGAATGTAGGGATTTGCATTTCTCTATGGAAAGTGGCCAAAACGGCGGCAAAATTAGCAACTCACCTCGACCAACAGGTGAGTGATCCCGATACTTCTAGTAGTGAGAGGGGAGGTAGTGAGGCCAAGAGGGCCCGTGTTGAGGGTAAGTTCCGAAGTCCTAAAAATAGAAGGGTTATGGTGCCTTATACTAGGTGTCCAAGGTGTAGTAGATACCACGATGGCCCGTTCTTGAGAGATACACTAATGCTTGTTATGGTTGTGGGGAGATGGGTCATACGAAGAAAGAGTGTCCTCATAAGCATAAAAAGGGTAAAAGAGGTGATGGGGGGTGGTAAGGAAGGCCAATGCTTGTTATGGATATAATAAAGTGGGTCACAAGCAAGTGGATTGTCCATATATTCGAGGGAAGTGTAAGGGTGGTGAACCTTTAGATCGAGATGGTCATGTTGATTAAGTGGATCAAGGAGGGGATGAAGTGCCTAATTCTATTACTGGTAAGTTAAAGTTTTCTTGGCTTTGTTGTGCATGCATTGTTAGGCCCGGTGTGCCACTATTTCTTTTCTATTCTTTTGGTTTCTAGTGGGGCTTCTTGTGTTCCCAAGTTGTTGTATGGATCTTTGGTGTCCATCCTTTTGTTGGGTGTATTGTTGCTAGAAGGTTTATAGGTGTTGATCCGGGGTTGTATTGCATTAGATCTTGCTTTGTGACTTGTTGGAGTTGGTATGGTGAATTTTGATGTCATTATAGGGTTGGAATGGTTGCATGCATGTTGTGTCTTCATGGGTGGTAGGACCCGTAAAGCTAGGTCCTGAATCCCTAATAAGCCCGTCCTTGGGTGGGAGGTTGTCAAATGGTAGCAAGTGAGGTAGGTCCATTTCTTGTCATTAGGTAAAATTGGTCTATAAGGGGTTGCATTTATTCTCTTATGAGAAATGAAGGTGTTAAACCTAAATTATTTTGTTTATTGAATTATTGTTGGTGGTAGATGAGGCCTTCAATGTCCCTTTCTGATATCTCGAATTTGGGGTGGTGTTCTTTGGTTAGACTAGTGCACTAGTTATGCCTATAAGTCTTATGAATAAAATCTTTAGTCCCTACTCTAATAGGCTTATTATACTTTTGGTGATGATATGATGGTTTGTGTTCCCTAATGAGGTAGCACATATGAGTCTTTTGAGGGTAGTACTACAAAGTTTAAGGAAGAAGGTTTGATGCTAAATAGGTGAAATGGGGATCTTGGTTGTAAGAGGTTGTTTCCTAGTTCATGTGGTGTCGGGTGATGGAATTAATGTGGACCCTAGTAAGACGAAGGTGATTAGATATTGGCGTAGACCTTTAAACCCATCAGATATTAGGAGCTTCTTGGGCTTAGCGGGCTAACACCTGAGGTTTTGAATATATTATCTTCTATTACTTATCCTATGACTTAGTTGACCCTAAGTAAGCCTAATGTTGTGACCGATGTTTTGAGTAGGGTGATTTGATAGGTCTGGGGATTGCTATCTCTTGTGTCATTCCTATGTCCTAGTAGGATTCATGTGTGTGTCTCGGATGGTTGCATGAGTCTACTGAGGCTAGTAGGGGTCTATAAGGGTTGCCCCATGTTCTTGTTGCATAGAGTCTTGTCTTGTGATCTTGGTTGATCCTAACTTGATAGGTTGGAGGTCTTGAGGTGGTTTGGCTACTTGCATAGCATGCTTCCAATGAGTCTAGAACCCGTAAGGTGGTAACATGATGGTTGAGGATAGTTGATCTATTTGGAAAACTATAATGGGTTAGTCACTTCTTTAAGGTTGATTTAAGGTTCGGGTTTTGTTCTCAAGTGTGGAGGAGGGTAGGTGATATACCTAAGTGTCCTTTTGAACTATGAATGATCATTTTGAATTTGGTGGGGTTGTTTGGTTGGCTCATGCATTGGTAGTGGTTGTGGGTTTCTTGAATTTGGTCTTAAAACCTTATCATAATATGTTTTTGGTGGTCTCCAGTGATGAGGTATTGATTTGTTTAGAGCTTGTGAATCATTTCGGGGTAGTGTTGCAAGTCTAGGAGGATGAGAGATTGTTGCTAAACATGATAGGTGCGAATAGAAGATTACAAGGAGGTGGTTAGAATTCTTTAAGGATTATGATATGAGTGTGCATTATTTTTCCCCGATAAGGCTAATGTTGTGGTCGGTGCTCTAAGTAGCCTAGCATATGTTGATGGTGGTGGCTAAGAGGTAGTTAGAGAGGTCCATCAGTTGGCTAGATTGGGGATTAGGTTGGAGGCATTTGAGCATGGTGGTGTAGTATTTTGATGGTTCCAAGTCTTCTTTGGTTGGAGAAGTCTATATTACGCAAGGCCTTGATCCCGCCTTATTAGAGTTGGAAGTTTTGGGTGAGAAGATGATAGAGTGGAGGTTGTCCCCCAAGGGGGAGATGGTGGTTCTGGAACCAAGTAGGTTTGGTGTATTTAAGGTTGAAAATTGAGTTGAGGATTGTGAATCCTCATAAGTATGTAGAGGGAGGTTGGTAAGGTTGCATGAATTTGAGAATTGCCTATGGTAGGGGTATGGTTTATCTGGTTTGTTATGCTTTTAGGTTGAGGGGATGCATTGGTGACTCCAGTGCTATAGAGCTCTTTGAAATTGTGGGTGAGGTGGAGGATAAGTTGGCTTAGAAGGAGGTCCCAGTGGAGGTGTTGGACGGATGAGTGAAGAAGTTGGCTAATATCGATTCGTCAAGGCCCTATTGGTGGAGTCATCCATTCATATGTGTCTTTCGGGGAGCCGGTGTGGGCATGGAGAAGCAATATGTGTACCTCCTTAATTCTATTCAAACTTATTATAACATGTCAAGTCCTTTTGCATGATTCCAAGTCTTATTTTTCAGCCCCCATGTCATTCATATGCATTCATGTTTAAGTTGAAAAGTTTATGATGATTTTACGCTTATGTTGAGATTTCGAAAATGGTGTTTAAAATGTGATGTTGCATTCTTGTTGGGGCTGATTGGTTTATGATCACTCTTGTCTGGTACGTTTCTTTAACATTCGAGACGAATGTTCCCAAGGGGGAGATATTAAAATGACCCCAAAAAGTGTCCAAAAATGTACGTTGGAAGTGCCCAAAATCGTAATTTCCACATATATAAAAATTCATTCATTATTTAAAAAATTCGACTTCATATTCTTATTAAGAAGCACAATTGAGTGGGAAATGGGTCTAGCTCGAATTTTAGAGCAATCGTATCAAAATCCAAAAATCGCAAAAATGCAATTTAGGAGGGTCAAATTAAAGGGGAATGTCTCTTAGCATAGAAAGAACTGGGTGGCCCATGACTTACCAAATTAACGATCTTTGAATTATCTTTTGAACTCACTTGGTTTCACTTCATTCCGAGTTTGGATGAAGAATTTATGCCTGTTTTCATAGAACTCATTTGTGCAAAAATGCAAATTCCAATGAGTAATCTGTGTCGCAGTGTTATTTTGCTCTTTTTTTTTTTTTTGACTTCGGTCCAAGACTTTCAAGTCTTGGGCCTAAGGGTTCCCATACTTGAAAATACCCATACTTAGCCTTATTTCACCCTCATATCATCCTAAACATTTCCAATACTCACTCAAACCCTTATCCTATATTTCTCTCAAGATTCAAGTCTCAAAGCCTCATCCCAACTAAGGTTTTCCTTTAAGGTTCTTCTTCAAGCTTCAAGTCTCTATCTCCAATCTTCACCAAGTTCATCTCCAAGATAAGGTATGTGAGTTTCCTTCATGGGTTTCTTTCACCCATGATGCCCAAGCCTCCTTTTACTCAAATTGCATGATTCGAAATTGATTTACAAATGGGTCTTGCTTATTTCAAAATTCACTACAACACTATGTTAAAGCTATATGAAATTGTGACTGTTTCTTTGATCTATTGTAAGATTTGAGAAGGGGTTTTGATGTATATTTATTGAAGGTATTGCAAGGTATTGATTAATGGTTATACAATGGATTTTCTTGCATGATTTTATCTCTGTATTTCATGATTTTATACTAGCACTACATACCCTCTAAGTGTTTGATAAAATGTCCAGATGTGGTTTCTTGAGGAGTTGAAAGTCCAAAGCATGAGATATGTT
Organism: Solanum clarkiae; assembly: GCA_011800125.2. Lineage (NCBI taxonomy): Eukaryota > Viridiplantae > Streptophyta > Magnoliopsida > Solanales > Solanaceae > Solanum > Solanum clarkiae. The sequence continues at coordinate 22,647 of JAABOM020105445.1, forward strand.
ATGATTGACTATATGATAATAAAATGAGCTTATTTATATGATACTCTATATAAAGTGTTTCATTAGACCATGCCTAATCCAGGGGAACTAAGAAACCAGATAACCTAGAAGGGGGTTTGTACTCATCAACCTAGTGAAGGGTTTGCACTTCTCCACCAAGTGATGGGGCCATCATCACTAACCTAGATGGATGTTTGTACTCATCAACCAAGTGAAGGGTTTATGCTTCACCACATAAGTAATGGGATGGCATCATCACCAACCTAGTGAGAGATTTGTACTTCTCCACCTAGTATTGAGGAGGCATAATGACTAATCTAGATGGGGGTTTTACTCATCAACCTAGTAAAGGGTTTGTACTTCTCCACCTAGTGATTGGGCGGCATTATCACTAACCTAGACGGAGGTTTGTACTCATCAACCTAGTGAAGGGTTTGTACTTCTCCACCGGTTGATGAGGCTGCATTATACCAACCTAGGAGGGGTTTGTACTTCACCACCTAAGTGATGGAGCGGTATCATCACTAACCTACCAAGGGGTTTGTACTTTGGAAATCTAGCTTGATCTCTTCTATGCATATGATATCCTATATGAGCATGAGTTACTTAAGCATGTTTTACCTTAGCATTGATCATACATGTTATATTGTTATATGATGCCTATTGCCTATTGCCTATTGCTATGTATTTTAATTATGATTCCTATCTCTTGTTGCAATGCATCCTACATACTTAGTACATTCAAATGTACTAATGTATCGTGTAGGGATCGAAGCCCAAGTTGATCATCCTCCTCCTTCGGGGACCTTAGTACATGTTTCTCTTATTATATATTGAGATGCTCTTTTTTATTTTCTATCTTGACTATGAGCGTGAGCCTGTTTGCTTTGTCTTGGCCCCCGCTCTTATCTATGTTGTAGAGGTGTTGTTGGACATGCTATATATCTATGATATGAGCCTTGACTCTTTTGTCTCTTGATTATGATGTTATGTAAGTTTTTCCACTTAGTCCCTTGCCCTTGTTTTCTAAACTTTTACATATTACTTAAGTATTAATCTCTCTCCCTTAGTCCCAACTCCCACTGTTTATGTCTATTATATTGTTTTATAGTGCTCTCACGACCAAGAATGTGTAATGATATGCTATGAGGCTTGTTTGGGGTTCCTCTAGGTTCTCCATTCGCCGGTCACATCTCAAGTAAGAAACTAGAGAAAAAAATGAACGACACACCACATATTCTCCTTCCTATATTTGCAAGAATCCCTCCCATCTCCCAAAATCAAAGCCTCTAAAAACCCTCTTGTATAATAGTAAGGCTGTATAAAAGTTTATATTTCAACTTGTAAGGGTCAATTAGGGTTCCCAAAAGTAAAACTTCTCTTCATCCAAATCATGTAAGTCTCCTATGTTTTATTGTATTTTTTCCAAAATAGATGTTATCTATGTAAATTATTGTCAGAAGTTATTTTATGTTTGAATATGCTATTAAATGGACTACCCTTAGTATATGGTTAAGCTTTTATTCACTTTATAACAATGATGGATTAACTCGTAAATTCCTAGGTTTATAGAGGCTTTAAAAAAGAAGTCCGCAACAATTAAAGGACACTACTCTTGCCATTTTCAGGGTGGGGTTAAAGAAGAAGCTATCAAGAACATAGGTTAAGAGAGATATATGAACGGGGTACTAAAAATCTTTTAAAAATTATAAAAAAAGAAAAGATACAATTAAAATCTTAAGATTAAACTTGAGACGAAATCGTGTGGGAGGGAGTACTGAGTAGGATTTAAATCATAAATTGTTAAAAATCAGCTTAATTTGTTTTTTAACGTTATTAATCTTATTACTCACAGACATTATTAATATTATTATTCTCAGACTTTATTAATCTTATTACTCTCAGACTTTTTAAATCTTATTACTCTCAGACTTTATTATTTTTATTATAAAGTCTAAGAGTAATAAGATTAAAAAAGTCTGAGAGTAATAAGATTAATAAATTCTGAGAGTAATACTATTAACAAAGTCTGAGATTAATAAGATTAATAAATTTAAAAAACAAATCAAGCAGATTTTGGAGAATTTATGATTTAAATCCTACGTAGTACTCCTTCCCACGCAATGTCCCATCAAGTTTTATCTCGAGATTTTAGTTGTATCTTTCCCTTTTTATACTTTTTTAAAGATTTTTACTACCCCATTCATATCTCTCTCTTAACCTATGTTCTTGATAACTTCTTCTTTAACCCCACCTTGAAAATGAAAAGAGTAGTGTCCTTTAATTATTGTGGACTTTTTTTTGAGCCTTTATAAACCTAGGAATTACGAGTTAATCCTCGTTGATAGCAAGAGGTTAAGAGCTTAACCATATACTAAGAGCAATCCATTTAATAGCATATTCAAACATAGATGACTTTTGACAATTATTCAAATAGATAACATATTTTTTGAGAAAAATACAGTAAAACAAAGACTTACACTATTTGAATGGAGAGAGGTTTCCTTTTAGAGAACCCTTACCGACTCTTACAAGATACAATATAAACTTTTATATAGACTTACTATTATATAAGAGGGTTTTAAGAGGCTTTGGTTTTGAGAGATGGGAGGGATTCTTGGAAACATAGGAAGGGGAACATGTTGTGTATTGTTCATTTTTTTTCTCTGGTTTCTTACTTGAGGAGGGGTCTCTTTATGTAGAGGTCTTGAGACTTAAAGTAACATTTAAAGTAGTGGCCTCAAATCAGCCGACACTCTGTTAATA